>JBBPUP010000099.1:1566-18056 GCA_038094735.1 Exsudoporus floridanus
GACAGTTATACCTCATCCACTAGGTGTGGGACTCTTGGATAACTGAAGATAACGTTCTTGGAACCTCACCTACTAGGTGTAGGACTCTTGGTTACACTTCACGGTGCCCAGTGGGGGATGCTGTAGGCTATGGCAGAAACTACACAGCTGGTGTGGCCTGGGCCTCGTATCCCTTCCTAAGGTGATGCGGTTCCTTAGGCCCATTACAGGATACAGCGACACTGAGGTCAGTCGCCCTAGGTAATTGGCAGTCTTCCTAGGTTTACAGCCAAACTCCTGAAACACTAGAAGTTGGGGATAACACAGATTGGACGATCTATATGAAGTGAGATCACAATTGAGCAGAACCAAGAAGATGTGATTGAGTAGCATAGATCAAGGTTAGAGTTACATGAAATGATCTAGTTACTTATATATGGGAGATCTAGATAAGGGCAGGCTTCTCTAGATCATATCGGGAAGTTACTACATATGGTAACTATTGCCTATAAGAGAAGGCAACTGAAGAGGTAAGTCTGAATGAGGATAAATGAGAGATGCCAACCATCAGATGGTATTCATTGATTGGCTGGCGCATAGGTCCAGGATGATGATCAAAGAGGAGGCAATGATGAGAGGTATATCATCATTGTGGGAGAAGCTGTGATTTGGAAATGGGGGGAATGATCCATCAGAAGGGAGTTTGCCAAGTGGAAGGTCAAGCCCCTCCTATGAACTGATCCCACAGCTTGTCAGAGATTCCCTCATTGTTGACAAGCAGGTCCCACAGTGGCGGGAAGTTGGGGGCATCTAGAAAGGAAAACGATAGGTCAGGTGCTGGCCCAATGTCACCATCTGTAACACAACCTGGAAATGACTGTACAGCTATTGTGGTGAAAGACTCATTGAAGGATCCAGCTAGTCATTTTTATTGTATGTTTAGCTGACAATTTCCAAAGTGGTCGTGCTGAACAGCTGCTACAGTCTAATTGTCTAGGCTGTTGTGGCACCTGTATGCCTCGCCTGCTTCCCATCACCCACCCACCACTCCTTGCAGATCCAGCATCCAACCTATCATCAATGGTTTGTCGTGCTTCACTCATGGACTCGTGAGGTGACCTACTTGGTACCCATCCCACCCTCGCAGTCCACTCGCCCTCACTGTGCCTCGGGCTGGATGGCGCTCGAGAGCTTTTGCCTAAATCCTCACTCTTGCCCGGTACACACCTACTAGGATGTAGTATATACATCCTCCGCCCCTCCCTATGATCCCACCGTTGCGATCGAACCTCGCGGGGCGCCATCCGTACGACAGATGTACCGTATAGGCATACCGCTCGAATGCCCGTCGGCCAATAGGTTTCGTCCGCACGGGTCTACCTGGCTAACAGCCCTGATCCAAATTCGTGTCGAAAGCTACACTGGTGATCTGGCGATCGTCGACGCACTTTACTCTATCCCAAAAATCTCCGGATCTCCGTTCTATAATTAGTCTCCCAAACTGCTGTTCCCTTCTCGCATTCCTCACTGTGGATCGCATTGTAAGAAGCCCAAGGTCTCGTGAATGTCAATATGATGCAACGCGAGCGTGCTCGGTGTCAAGCGTTTGACATCCATCCTATCACCCAGATGTGCAAGGTTCTTGTTACAATTCATTTGTAACTCAAGTATCACACTCAATCGAACTTCGTCCTTTGAATCTTTCCGGCCTCCTACCTACTATGATCACAGCATCGATAGTCATTGGGCAAATTGGAGTACCTTCGGCGTTAGGAGAAGCGCCCAGCTCGTGAGTTGTCCCATAGCCCCCAGACTATTTCGTAAAACTCTAGAAACCAAAAATCGGCTTGAGACTACGATATCATTAAATTGTGGCAACATGTCTGTTACTCTCGGCTTTATCCGGTTAGGGGATAGCACTACGGATCCTCCTGCCTTGCTCAACTCATGATCATGCTCGATGTAGGCACCACGGCCGCACGCGTTTCATATGGCAATTCGCTTTGCGCTTGATCGGGTCCAATAGTATCATTACCAAGCATTGACAGATACAGCTCCTCCTTTCGAAACACTTACTCATTCAGTTCTCCTGACGGAGTCAGAACTCAGGTTGCAAGTTTGCAAGTATATAAACCACCCCTTTCATAGATAGGGTGGCCCAGTCAGTTCACTTCGCCTCCACATCTGCTCAAATAAAATGTCTGCACGCATTGTCACCGTCTTTGGTGCTACAGGTGCCCAAGGTAGCACTGTTGTCATCCCTGTGACACATGTTCAAATTCACCCTTTCCCATAGGTTCTTCTGTCGTCAAAACGTTACTCGCAGATGGGACATTCACCCCGAGGGCGGTAACGCGTAATGCCGGATCGGAGAAGGCGTTAAGACTCAAGGAGCTCGGTGCTGAGGTCGTACAGGCCGATATCTGGGACGTGCCATCCCTCGCGAAAGCAATGAACGGTGCAGAGGGGATATTTGGGGTAACTTTTATTCCTTTTCCCGGCATCACGAGCTCAAGGTTCCTCCATCTAGGTCACTAATTATTATGATCCCAAAGTCCTTGCTCAAGGCCCAACCAGTGAAGTGCGTTTAGGAAAGAACTTGGTAGATGCCGCAGTTGCAGCCGGCGTCAAGTTCTTCATCTGGAGGTAGTGCCGCACGGTCCTGAAATCATTCCCGTGTATAATCTTTATTGTTTCAGCTCCCTCCCACACTGCGCCAGAGTCTCCAACGGCAAATATCAAAATGTGTATCACTTTGACAGTAGGTGTATTTCAGCGCTAGTCATACCAATTCCTGACCCAAATATCCTTCATTGAATAGACAAAGCCAATGTTGATGACTACCTTCGAGAGTCTCAGCTTCCGCACGCAATTCTTGACTTGGGTTCGTCCTTGTCCGTTTATAACGAGCCAATGAATAAACGTTTGTGTAGGATGGTTCTATGAGAATACATGGAAGTAGGTGGATTTGACAAAGAAAATACATCACGGCTGACACACACTATTCCCAAAGCTTCAACTGTCTGACTTTGTCGTCGGACTCGTCTTCTTACCAGCTTACGATACCGGAGTTTGATCCAAACTCCCCGCAATACTTCATCTGGATCGAGCGCGATCTCGGGCAATGCGTACTCGCACTGCTTAAACACTATAAGGACGACTCGGCGCACATCTTGGGCGAGACCTTTTACGCAGTGAGCGACAAGATGAGCTATGCGGACTATGCGAATGTGATCGAGAAAGGTAGCGTGCCGCCCAGCGCCAATGTCGAACATTGATGTTCATACTTGCGGTGTAGCGGTTGGAAAGCCCGTCCGTTTCGTAAAAGGGGCAGCCACTGGAATGGAGGTGAGGGCTATTATATTCGTTCACTCATCGATATCTGCTTATATTCGTGAAATGCATCCAGGAGCTTGATCAAATGGTATGTATTCTCGCCGCTCAGTGATTCTATCTCACACCGCATGTAGTATGAGTTCCAATCCGAGTTCGGCTTTTATCCGCACACAACCAAAATCCCCGACCCCCGTTTGGAGCGCCTCGGAGTGAAGTTCCATTCGAACGAAATGCTTGCAGAAGAGTTGAAGAAGAGGTATACTTGAATTTGCTATTTTCAACCATTTCGGTGCCTGTATCAACTCTCATGATGCGACAAGTACCAATGTATACTAGTAAGTAGGCTACTTGAGGCTTGAAAAGATGAATTGTTTCCATTGCACGTTTAAAGGCCTGCTGCGGATCTTGCGGGCTGGTCGTGCTGAATGGTTACGCCATTTACACAACAAATACAACGTGTTAGTATGTCGTTCAAACGCCGATTGGCGCATAGGCCTCGCCCCCATGGGTCTCCATCATCGAAGCACCAATCCATATCCAATGGTTGCTTCCCGTCGCTTACGTTAGTCTCACAAACCAAACCGACCTGTGGGTGCGTGAAGTTCTTTTTCACCCACATGACTTAGATGTGACTGGCTGGACAGTGAGACGGCCTGTAGTTTGATGGAGGAAGGAGGGCCACGAGAATAGCTCTTAACTATGTAAGGTGCTCCATTCAGAGTTGTTTCTGATCGACGTGATTTCTCCGGCCACGAAACTCTGAAGCTTGTGGTTCTCGAGGCAGTAGAGCTACACACATAAATGTTCGCAAAGCAGCCATCAAACACAAACCCATTGTCGCTTTGGTATATACAAATTGGATCCTCTTGGGTGTGCTTCGAGCAGCCGGCACGCCAAGTGGAGAAGTGAATCAATGGCCACCAATATTTTTCGAGGAAGTTGAAGGTACTACTAGCCAAGAACACCACCATGCCAGGTCATCGTCGTAGACGTCGGATTGATGGAGACGAACCAAGTCGTGACTCCGGCTGTGAACGTGCAGATCATGTTCATCGCAACCACAGCCTGAGAGTAAGTATACAAGGGGAAACGATGCATGACAGAGGTCTGATGTGTCTTGTGACATCGTCTCGTTCACGTAACCTGACTCGGTCTCATCATTAGATGGTGCTGATATTATCTGTTGGAAATAGGATAGTCAACCACAGTAAGCGGTGCCGGTACTTGGTACTATCGCGGGGCCATCTCATGTTCCGAACAAGCTTTCTCTAAACATCTAGCCAGATTTGGATGAGACAACCAACCTCGGCGGAGAGGTTGAACATTAGCTCACTCGATCCGCGCGGACATCCAAGAACTAGGTACCCATCTCCATTCAGTCACAGTGCGCGTCGATGCTCGCCATACCGGCTATGTTAACGGATACATATTGAATTATTCGGTACAGTCAGATCGACATTTTGCTGATGACCGTATCCGTGAGGTGCCGGGTGTCGCGATAGGTTGCCATCACGTGCCGGGACTTCCCTTTTATACTCCGGCCTTGCTAGCTACGTAGTTGCTGCGCTTGGGTCTTGAGTGAAGTAGCCCAGCTGGCCTGATATAGAATGCCTCCCGTTATAGATCAATTACCCTAGTGCGGAATTGCCTTTGTTATGATACAGAACCGTGACTAACAAAGTAACTGGTTGCGCCATAGCTGCTGATACCTACCACGAAGTGATGGCCTGAGTCCACTCATCGGCCGTCCGTTGGTCATATCATCACCGCCCTTTCCACAAAAGGAAATTATTGAAGAATTTCATCCTCAACGAAGTACTCTGTCCTACCATAAGCTTGTGGTCATTCATACTGAAACGGGTTTAGTCAGGTCATTTGCGACCAGGGCTTCATCCATATCAGCTGGTCTGCATCAGACGCGGAGTTTTGGTCAGTACAATGGTCAATTTTCGGGTAACAATTGTGTGCTCCGAGTCACCTTCCCTCCTCCAGCTGAGTTGGTGTTGTTAGTGGGTCATTCTGCCACCCAGACTTGCAAAATCTGCATCGCTGTTATGAGTAACTCAAGTATCAAAAAAATTTACATTCAATTAACCTCTGTTCTTTATTTTTCCGGAATCTACAATGACGACACCGCCGACAGCGGGAAAAGTGGAGCGTGTTCCGTGTTAGGAGAAGTGTCTAACTCGGTGAGTAGTCCCCCATTTCATCAAATGATAGTCCCCACAATTGTGACAGAAAGTTGTTCAGACCGTTTGAATTAGCTCTCAACGAGCCCAGCATCATTCGATCGTAACCCAGAATACGTCTGTTGCTCTCTGTTTTATCCAGCTAGGAGATACATCCAGACTACACTGAGGTCAAGGTACCCATCTGATGAGCCTGTCCACCGTCACAGTTCCGGTTGATTGACTTAATGGAGTTTCATGTAGCATTTCCCACCAAACGGATAGTGCTCTTTTAGTTGGACTCGTGGTGATGGGCCCGTGTGAGTGCTTCTCGATTCCGTTGTTGTGTGGTGCCATGACGAAATATGATCTCTGGATGGGGCTTCTCAACTTGCCAGTTGGTCCGAGGATTACTGTCCTGCTCAACTCAGATGATACTCATACGGCCGCCATGGTCACTGCCCTTTAATATGGCATTCAGATTGTGCCTGATCATTACCAAGCCCGTTGACAGATATCTCCTTTCGCAACGTTTGATTCATTCAGTTTTGCTCACGTCAGATTTCATAGTCCAGTATTTGCAAGTATATAAACCACCCCTTTCAAGGAAAAGGTCAGCACATCCACTTCGCCTTCACACCTGTTGAAATAAAATGTCTGCACGCATTGTTACCGTCTTTGGTGCTACAGGTACCCAAGGTAACGTCGTCGCCGTCCCATTGATGCACAACGAGCTCATCGTTTCCTATAGGTTCTTCCGTCGTCAAAACATTGCTTGCAGACGGGACATTTATCCCGAGGGCAGTGACACGTAATCCCAACTCGGAGAAGGCATTAAGACTCAAGGAACTCGGCGCTGAAGTCGTACAAGGCGACCTCTGGGATGTACCATCCCTCACGAATGCAATGGACGGTGCAGAGGGGGTATTTGGAGTACCTTTTCTTTTTTTTCTTTTCCTGGCATCATGAGCCCAAGATCCCTCCACCCAGGTCACTGATTATTATGATCCCAAAAACTTTGCTCAAGGTCCGACGAGTGAAATGGTTTTGGGAAAGAACTTGGTAGATGCTGCAATCGCAGCGAGCGTCAAGTTCTTTATCTGGAGGTAGTCGCATGCGGTCGTAACATCATCTGATACGTAATTTATTTCTGCTTCAGCTCTGTCCCACACTGCACCAGAGTCTCCAACGGCAAATATCAATATGTGTACCACTTTGACAGTAAGTGTATCCCAGTGTCAGACATATTATTCCTAACTCGCAAATTATCCACCGATTAGACAAGGCCAACGTCGATGACTACCTCCGAGAGAGTCGACTTCCGCACGCGAATCTTCACACTGGTGCGTCCATGTCCGTTCTATGTAGGCTAGTGAACCAACGTGTCAACATTTGTGTAGGATGGTTCTCCGAGAACACGTGGAAGTAAGTGGATTGGACGAAGCATCATTGCGTGGCTGATACGTATTATTCACAAAGCTTGAACTACCTGACCCTGACACCGGATTCGTCTTCCTACGAGCTCACTATCCCGAAGTATGATCCAAACTCCCCGCAATACTTCACCTGGGTTGAGCGCGATCTCGGGCAATGCGTACTCGCACTGCTCAAACACTACAAGGACGACTCGGCGCACATCTTGGGCGGGACCTTCTATGCAGTGAGCAACAAGATGAGCTACACGGATTACGTGAATGTGATCGAGAAAGGTAGTGTACTGCCCAGCGCCGAGGTTAATCATTGAAGCTTATATACGGTGTAGCGGTCGGGAAACCTGTTCGTTTCGTGACAGGTGCAACTTCTGGAATGGAGGTGAGGGCTGTCGTCTCTGTTTTGTCTTCAATAATTGCTCATATTCGTCAAATTCATCTAGGAACTTGACAAGATGGTATGTATTCACGCCGCTTAGTGATTCTACTATCTCATGCCGGATGTAGTACGAGTTCCAATCCGAATTCGGGTTGTATCCGCACACTACCATTCCAGACCCTCGTCTGGAGCGCTTCGGAGTGAAGTTCCATTCGAACGAAGCATTTGCAGAAGAGTTGAAGAAGAGATATACTTGAACTTGCTATGTTCGACCATTTGGTCGGATGCGTTACCTCCTATGATGCGAAATGTACGAATATATGGTAGGCCACTTGAAGGACATGTTGGTTGTTTTTGTTACATGTTTGGGAGCCTGCTTAAAACCTCCAGAGTCGTCGTGCTCGAACGGCCACGCCATTCATACGATAGATAAAAAATACTGTGTCGGCGGGCCGTTCGAACGCCGATTGGTTCATGGGTTTCGCCCCTCCAACTAAGTTCGACGGCTTGCCTCATAGAAGGGTCCAGTGACTAGACTACATCCAAGTACCAATCCGTTGTCAAGACTCGTTTCCCGGCAGTTATTTTTCCGTCTCCCACTGGTGCTGGCCGACCCAGATCTCGAAGCGGGTACTACCAGCGAGCGCACATCAACCATTTTGACATTCAGCGAGGAACCCATTGGACTCTAATCTTCAGTATGCGCTCCGTCGAATACACAGTCAGCACATGGGGAAAGTGTTGTCAGGATGAACAAGTCGTGTGACCTTTCGGTATCCCTCGCAATTCCTGCTTGTATTCTCAGCTTTGGAAGCTTGTTTAAGCGACAACGAGTGAATGCTCATTCAATAAATTCCACCAAAAAAAAAAGACGGATCGTTTCTATCGCACGTTTGAGAGCCCGCTGAGAATCTCGCAAAGTGGCTATACTGAACGGTTACGCCATTCGTACGACAGATATACCGTGTCAGCATGTCGTCCGAATGCCAATTGGCGCGTAGGTTGCGCCCATTGACCTGCCATCATCTAGGCACCAACCCGTTGCCAGTGGTTATTTCCCGCCACTCACGTCTCCATCAGCCACTGGCTGACTCGTCACGAAAGCGGATACCCCCAGTGATGTGGCAATGATCAACGCACTCGAGGTGGTAGAGCTTACACACTACAATGTTCGCAAAGCAGCTATCAGCGCAAGCCAACTGTCACCCTGACACATACTAATTGGATTCTGTCGAATGTGCTTTGAGTTTCCAGTGCGCTAAGTGGAGAAGCGAGCCAGTGGCCACCTATATATTTCCGAGGAAGTTGAAGGTACTACTAGCCAAGAACGCCAGTCTACCAGGTCATCATCGTAGCCGTCAGACTGATCAGGACGAACCAAGTCGTGACTCCGGCTGTGAATGTGCAGATCATGTCCATCGCAACTACAGCATGAGGATGCATATACAAGCCGAGATGATGCGCGACAGAGGTCTGGTGTGTCTTGTAACATCGATTCGTTCACGTAACCTGAACATTGAAAGGTACTGATATTACCTGTTGGAAATAAGATGGTCGACCACAGCAAGCAGTCTCAGTGGTACTATCGCGGGGCTATCTCATGGTCGCTCACGTTCTGGACAAGCTATCTAGTCAGATTTGGACGAGACCGCCAACCTTGACGGGGGGGGGGGTTGAGAACATTAGCTCGCTCGATCTGTGTGGACATCCAGGGACCATCTCTGGCATTTGGTCTCAGTGCATGATGCTCTCTATACCATTTTAACGGATATATACTAAATTTCCTCGGTACAGGCAGATCGATATTTTGCTGGTGGCCGTATCCGTGAGGTGCTGGGTGTCGTGATAGGCTGGCGTCGCGTATCAGGACTTCTCTTTTACTAGTATGGCCTTGCTGGCGTTGTTGCTGTGATTGGGTCTTGAGTGAACCAGCCCAGTTGGCCAATGAGAGTCGCAGCTGTATTTCAGGCGATTCTGATACAGAATGCCCCCGGTTATAGATCAATTACTCTTTACTGATGCGAAGTGCCTTGGTTATGATACACGACTAACAAAGCAATTGGTTGCGCCATAGCTGCTGACACCTACCACGAAGTGATGACCTGAGTGCACTCATCGGCCGCCTGTTGATCATATCATCACCGCCCTTTCCACAAAGGGAAATTGTTGAAGAAATTTAACTTGAACGAAGTATTCTGTCGTACCATAAGCTTGTAGTCATTCATACGTACTGAAACGGGATTAGTCAGACCATTTGCGACCCGTGCTTCATCCATTATCGAATTATCACCCGTATCAACCAGTCTGCGTCGGACGCGGAGTTTTGGCCGGTACGATCATCAATTTTCGGGGGACAATCGTGTGTTCTGAGTCACCTTCTCTCCTCCAGCCGAGTTGGTGTTGTCAGCGGGTCATTCTGCCGCCCAGACCGGCAAAATCTGCATCGGTAACTCAAGTATCAAAAAAATTTCACATCCAAGCCATCTCTGTTCTTTGTTTTTCCGAAATCTACTATGATGACACCGCCGACAGCGGGAAAAGTGGAGTGTGTTCCGTGTTTCTAGGAGAAGTGCCTAGCTCGGTGAGTAGTGCCCCATTTCATAAAATGATAGCGTTCGCAATTGTGATTGAAAGCTGTTAGGGTCGTTTGAATTGGCTCTCAGCGAGTACTACAGGATCAATAAATCATAACCCAGAACATGTCTATTGTTCTCGGCCTTATCCAGTCACGGGATACATCCAGACTACAGTGAGGTCAAGATACCCATCCGATGGGCCTGTCCACCGTCTGCAAGTCACAGTTCCGGTTGATTGACTTAATGGGGTTCTGCGTAGCACTTCCAACCAACGGATCTATTACCCTTCTAACATCGTGTTGGACCCGCGGTGATGGGCTTGTGTGAGTGCCCCTTGATTCTGTTATTGTGTGGTGCCGTGATGAAATATGATTTCTGGATGGGGCTTCTCAATTTGCCGGTTGATCCAAGGATCGTTATTCTGTTCAACTCAGATGATGCCCATACGACCGCCAGGCCACTGCCTTTTAATATGGCGTTCAGATTGTGCCTGATCATTACCAAGCCCGTTGACGGATATCTACTTTCGCAACGTTCGATCCATTCAGTTCTGCTCACGTCAGACTTCATAGTTCAGTATATAAACCACTCCTTTCAGAGAGAAAGTCAGTCCATCCCTTTCGCCTTCACACCTGTTGAAATAAAATGTCTGCACGCATTGTTACCGTCTTTGGTGCTACAGGTAACCAAGGTAACATCGTCGCCGCCCCTATGATACGCAACCGAGTCCATCCTTTCTTATAGGTTCTTCTGTTGTCAAAACGTTACTCGCAGACGGGACATTCACCCCGAGGGCAGTGACGCGTAATCCCAACTCGGAGAAGGCGTTAAGACTCAAGGAACTCGGCGCTGAAGTCGCACAAGGCGATATCTGGGATGTACCATCCCTCGTGAACGCCATGGACGGTGCAGAGGGGGTATTTGGGGTAGCTTTTGTTTCCTTTTCCCGGCGTCGTGAGCTCAAGGTCCCTCCACTCAGGTCACTGATTCTTATGATCCCAAAAATTTTGCTCAGGGCCAAACGAGTGAAATGGTTTTAGGAAAGAACTTGGTAGATGCCGCGGTCGCAGCTGGCGTCAAGTTCTTTATCTGGAGGTAGTCGCAACATGCGGTCCTGACATCATCTGACGTGCAATTTTTTATTGCTTCAGCTCCCTCCCACACTGTACCAGGGTTTCCAACGGCAAATATCAGAATGTGTACCACTTTGACAGTAAGTGTATCCCAGTGTCAGATACGTTATTCCTAACTCGCAATTATTCATCGATTAGACAAGGCCAATATCGATGACTACCTCCGAGAGAGTCGGCTTCCGCACGCGAATCTTCACACGGGTGCGTCCATGTCCGTTCTATGTAGGCTAGCGAATCAACGTTAACATTCGTACAGGATGGTTCTCCGAGAACACTTGGAAGTAAGTGGATTGGACAAAGCATCATTGCGTGGCTAATATATATCATTCACAAAGCTTTAAATGCCTGACTCCGACATCAGATTCGTCTTCCTACGAGCTCACTATCCCGAAGTATGATCCAAACTCCCCGCAATACTTCACCTGGATTGAGCGTGATCTCGGGCAATGCGTGCTCGCACTGCTCAAACACTACAAGGACGACTCGGCGCACGTCTTGGGCGAGACCTTCTATGCAGTCAGCGACAAGATGAACTACACGGATTACGCGAAAGTGATCGAGAAAGGTAGTGTACTGCCCAGCGCCGAGGTCGATCGTTGACGCTTATATACGGTGTAGCGGTCGGGAAGCCTGTTCGTTTCGTGACAGGTGTGACCGCTGGAATGGAGGTGAGGGCTGTCGTTTCTGTTTTGTCTTCAATAACTGGTCATATTCATCAAATCCGTCTAGGAACTTGACAAGATGGTATGTATTCACGCCGCCTAGTGATTCTACTGTCTCATGCCGGATGTAGTTCGAGTTCCAATCCGAGTTCGGGTTGTATCCGCACACTACCATTCCAGACCCTCGTCTGGAGCGTTTCGGAGTGAAGTTCCATTCGAACGAAACGCTTGCAGAAGAGTTGAAGAAGAGGTATGCTTGAACTTGCCATGTTCGACCATTTAGTTGGACGTGTTACCTCCTATGATGCGAAATGTACGAATGTATGGTAGACCACTTGAAGGACACGTCGATAGTCTCTACATGTTTGGGAGCCCCCTGAAGATCTCCAAAGTGGTCGTGCTTGAACGGCTACGCCACTCGTACGACGGATATACCGTGTCAGCGTGCCGTTCGAACGCCGATCGGCTTATAGATTTCGCCCGTTCAGCCAAGCTCGACGGCTCGCCTCATAGATAGATCTGGTGACTAGACTAAGTCTAAGCACCAACCCGTTGTCAATACTCGTTTCCCGGCAGTTACTTTTCCATCCCCGATTGGTGCTGGCCGGCCTAGATCTCGAAAGCGGGTACTACCAGCGAGCACGCTCAGCGTCAACCGTTTGACATTCAACGAGGAGCCCATTGAACTCTGATCTTGGGTATGCGCTCCGTCGAATATACAGTCAGCACATGGGGAAGGTGCTGCCAGGATGAACGAGTCGCATGACCTTTGGGTACCTCCCGCAACTCCTGCTTGTATTCTCAATTTTGGATGCCTTTATACGTTTAAGCAGCAACGAGCAAATGCTCATTCAATAAATGACATGTATTGTGGCGACGTACATATCGATGAAACACCACAAGCCCGTACGATATGGATACAAATCTATATACATGTGTCATCCGTCCTCCGAGGAAATTCCCAATAAATATCCAACATCACGAGCAAATGCTCCGCAAGGTTACATTATGCATCTTTCTTGACCGTCCCGTTCCGGTTCATATGCGCAGCAACCCATTGCTTCGAAAAATCTGTTACGTTCCTCCTCTCTTCGGCAGAGCAGGCTGTTGCCAGCACCCATGCATTTTCCATCGACACAGCGCTGACCGCCGTCGTTCGGGCTCATGACCTGAAACCCAATGGCTGAGCCCAAGGGACTAGAGGGGTCCGCAAGGCATCCCCTTCCCGGGTCTCGGCGTAAAGGAGGGAGCAGACTGGGTAGAGTCGATGCGTCAGATGCATAATTATAGATACGCATACGTTGAGCAGGGGAAAGAGATGGTGCCAATAATCCTAGAATGTATAGTTTGAGCTCGATTGGTAGAGCGTAGAATGGAAATAATGATGTAGCAGTCCGCAAAGGAGATGTCGGCCGAGACGGTGAAGCGGTCGTTGGCGAAGATTTGCGACGCATGAGCAACGGTCGGGAATATCTCAAGAGGGTAAGAGCCTCCTTCTCCGTCTGTCGCTTCCAGTAGCTATTTCGCATCAGAACTCTCTGAAGTGCACGCTCTGCGTCCTTCATAGCATCCTCCGTTTCTGGCGTTCCCATTAGATCAGTTCGCGTGTCTGCCACGAAAAAGAAACGAACCGGTATCTGGCAAAGCGGGGGATGGAACAAGCTGATTGGCATACACCTCCACTCTCGTAATACCCCAGTTCCCTCTCTCGATAGCTCGAATGATTTCCCAGACTCCATTCACCCCGAGGCTGTTCCCACTGCTCTTGAATGTTTGAAGATAACATATCCCATCACTGTTCCTCTGGGGATTTCCGGATATCCAGGAGCCAATGACCGGCGCACTTCGAGCGGTTAAACCGACGGCATTGATATGTAGTTCATGGAGGTGACGCGACCGAAGAAAAGGGAGGAAGTGTTCCACAAATGCATCGCCCAGTTGGTTGTTGCTCGCAAGCGAGAGGAATCGGAGCCGGGAATCGTTGATAGCGCTTGCCAGAGACGACAATACCACGGGGTCAGGGAGGAGCGCGTTCTGAGACGCGGCATGTAAGGAACACGACGGAAGAAGGGCATAAAACGAGCACAAACACCAGCCAGCCATAACGCTTTCAACACTTCGTTTCCTCGGATGTAATCCGAAATCGCCTGTAAGCCATTGCAACCAAAATCTGTGCTGTTCAGACTGATCTCGGACAATACAATTCGATGCCTGGAACCAGATGTCGAGCAGAGATAGTTAAACAGGTGGGATACTCCATCGTCCCCCAACGGATTGTGGTTTAGTGTCAACCTGGTGACCGCAGAACGCTGTGAGTTGAGTTGAGAAATAATTTTTTGTGCACCTTGATGATGCGGATAAATGGGTGAACCAGAGATGATCGATTTCTGGAACTGACCTGTAGTTCCATGAAGTCCTTCATCCGCACGATTCAAGTGTGACCGGCTGGGCAGTGAGACGGACTGCAGTTTGGTGGAGGAAGGAGGGCCGCCGGGAATAGCCTTTGACGACGAATGGTGCTCCATTCAGAGTTGTCTCCGAACGACGTGATGAGGCTTGTTTTCTCGAGGCAGTAAGCAGGGCTGACACACCACAATGTTCGTAAAGCAGCCGTCAACGCAAACCAAACATCACCCTGGCACGTACTAGTTGGATCCTGTTAAGTGTGCTTAGAGCCACCAGCGCAAAGCGGATAAGCGAGCCAGCAACCTCCACCAATATTATCCGAGGAAGTTGAAGACGTCACTAATCAGTTGAATCTTGCGCCGAAGTCCTCAAACCTGGGCGGTGTCAAGTGTAGCAGGATAGTGAAAATGATACAAGAAGACAAGAAGTGCCACTATAGGGAATGAAAACGTCGAAACGAAAGGTGCCACGATGACATATTTACAAGCTGGTATATCTAATATGTATAGCCGTTACATAACCCAGAACAAGTCACCAACCCGTCTTCCCCCCAAGCTACTCCATCGGGGCCAACGAGCTAGGTAGCGCTGGACTCAATCCAGAAGCGATAGATACTCGTAAATCGGGAACGACACTCGCGGTGCTCTGCATGGCATGACTCTCCTCGGGAGAAGATTGGGATATTCTGAATCTTGAAGTCAACGATGTAAATCTGCGTAGAAAACCCAGCCCCCGGATACCGGGAGACACCTCGCCGCCCCCTTCCTCATCCTCGAGTTCCACCTGCCTTGGATCCGGTTGAAACCACCAGAATCCACACCGGTCCCGAGCGGTCCAGATGCACCATGCAACCAAGAGGACTGCGATGAGTATGAAAACCGCCGCGTTAACCCGTAAACCCATGTCGTCCGGATAGCACCACTGAACCGCGAAGGCTGCAAAGAAAATAAACACGCTGGAAAAGCGTGCTCAGGGAAACTGATCACACGCAACACCCAGGACACTCACCCCCACATGAGGAAAGCGTGCGGTAGGCTGTAAACGATCGCGAGTTTCTCAAGACCATGCTTCTCGTGCCGTATCCTATCCAAAAACTTAGCCTGTTCAAGTCAGAGATTTCGCACATGTTAGGGAGATATGGTATACCGACCACTTCGGATGGGGTATTCCTCGCCTCGGTGCGGATATGCGCCATGAAGACCAAACCGAGGATGATGCTCGCCATGCTTGCTACTAGCGACAAGTAACTGAGGAATTGTTGGGGTGAAGTTCCTGTACCCGATTGCTTTGGAAGAAAGCCGACATTGGCGTTGAGGAGCACAGTAGCCTGAAAGCGGAAGTCATTCAGTTGGTCTGAACTGCTTTTGGGGAGTCGGATTCCTCACCAGCACGCTGGTTTCTTGTAACTGTGAATTCAGCTTCTTGATAAACGTGTTCCACTTATGTTGGCTCGCGACGTTGTCGACAAAGATTCTATGCAACAGCCGCACGTTGTTCACGGGTGCCATGAATAGCAGCGGTGCAAGGGTCGCCATGAACAGCGAAGGGTGGTATCTCCATCCATGAACCGTTTGATCAAAATTGAGGCGCGCACAATCTTCCCCGTAGAAGTGGACAAAGTGGTTGTGATCTGCAACTGTGAATGGCAAATATTGCAGAGCATGATGGACACGTACAGAATGTGTGCATGATCCGACCTGAAGAGCGCTAGTGAGCTTCTGTGAACCAGTGAATGATGTTCAATTTACTTATAATGATCGAATAATGTGCAACATTTTTTGTCGTTTTGGCTGAGCAAATGAGAGATGAATAGGTGTATATTACTAAATGTAAAACTTACGGTCAATTCTGTCAACGAGAGACAAACGATTCTTAAGCTCCTCGGAGTCCAGAGGGCAGACCGACGTATTCGACGTCAAGTGATCTGTAGCTCTATTTGGTTGATTCACATAGCACAGCTGGGGCGGAGCACTCACCACATGTAGCATGAAGAATCATGGCCACAACCTCATCTTTCAACTCTTGAGTAACCTCGCAGAAGTTTGGGTAGACATCACAGTGACTCCTGGAGTTGCGTTAGGTCACGGACACATCATATATGACCAACTGCTTAATAGCGCGTCAAGCTGATGAGTTCCATCTCACAACACACGACTCACGTATGTGACAGACCAGTAATCGGCTTGGATAGCCAGACCTGATGGTGCCCAATCATTTGATAAGCCCTACAGGGACAGTAACCTGGAGCATACCTTTGTGGCGGGGAGAGAGGATGCCTCTACAATCCTTGAGGATCTCAGACCGATCACAGTCATCCAGCCAAAAGACACTCCTGGCTCGTGGGTTCACGAAATAATAATAACACACCACACGTTGCGTCACATTGTCTCGTCCGGGTTCCACAACTAGCTGAGTTTCGCT
>JBBPUP010000099.1:19734-53433 GCA_038094735.1 Exsudoporus floridanus
GTCATTGTGAAGTTTCGCGTCAACAATGATGTGAATCTGTAGAGAAAGCCCGACTCAGGGACCTTGCCGTCCCCTTCATCGTCCTCGAGTTCCACCTGCTTTGGATCCGGTTGAAACCACCAGAATCCACACCGATCCCGAGCGGTCCAGATGCACCATGCAACCAAGAGGGCTACAACGAACATGAAACCTGCTGCACTAGCCCGTAAAATAGTGTCGTTCGGATAGCACCACTGAACTGCGAAAGCCGCGAAGAAAAGAAACATGCTGGAAAAAGCGCGTTCAGGGAAACTAATCACCTATGGCACGCAGGACACTCACCCCCACATGAGGAAAGCATGCGGTAGGCTGTAAACGATCGCGAGTTTCTCAAGACCGTACCTTTCATGCCGCAATTCGTGCAAGAATTTGGCCTGTTCAAGTCAGAGATGTCGCACATGTTAGAGAGATACGGTGTACTGACGGCTTCGAACGGGGTATTCCTCGCCTCTGTGCGGCTGTGCCCCATGAAGACCAAACCGAGGATGATGCTCGCCATGCTTGCTACTAGCGACAAGTAACTGAGGAATTGTTGGGGTGAAGTTCCTGTACCCGACTGCTTCGGAAGAAAGCCGACGTTGGCGTTGAGGAGTACGGTCGCCTGGGGGCGGAAGTTGTTCAGTTATTTTGGGTAGCATTTGGGGAGTTGGTTGCTCACCAGCACACTGGTTTCCTGCATTTGTGAGTTCAGGTTATTAACGAACATATTCCACTTTTCTTTGCTCGCGATGTTGTCGACGAAAATTCTGTGTAACAGCCGCACGTTGTTCACGGGTGCCATGAACAGCAGCGGTGAAAAAGTTGTCATGAGTAGCGAAGGGTGGTATCTCCATCCATGAATCGTTTGATCAAAATTGAGACGTGCACAATCTTCCCCGTAAAAGTTGAGAAAGTGATTACGGTCTGCAACCGTGAACAACAAATGTCGGGGAACATGATGAATACGTACAGAATATGCGCATGATTCGACCTGGGGAGCACTAGTGAGCCTTCTGTGAACCAGTGAATAATCAATTTACTTAAAATGATCGCACAGTGTGCATGCTTTTCTCTCTTTTCGGCTGACCAGACGAGAAGTGAATAGGCATATATCACTGAGCATAAAACTTACGTTCAATTCTGTCAACGAGAGATAAGTGCTTCTGTAACTCCTCCGGATTTAGGGGGCAGGCCGACGTATTCGACGTCAAGTGATCTGTAGCTCTATATCTAATTCACGCAGAGCAACTGGAGTGAAGCACTCACCACATGTAGCATGAAGAATCATGGCCACAACTTCATCTTTCAGCTGTTGAGTTACCTCGCAGAAGTTTGGATAGACATCGCAGTGGCTCCTGGAGTTACATTAGATCATAGGCGCACCATATGTGACTAACTGTTTAAAGGTGCGTCAGCCTCATGAGTATCCCACAATACACGACTCACGTATGAGGCCCACCAGTAATCGGCCTGGATAGCTAGACCTAATGCATTCAAATCATTTGGTTAGCCGTAGAGGGCCAGCAGCCTGAGGCGTACCTTTGTGACGAAGTGAGAGGTTACCTTTACAGTCCCAGATGATTCCACGTCCATCCCATTCATCCAGCCAAAAAACACTTCTGGCTCGTGGGTTCACGAAATAATAACAACACATGAGACCTTGCTTGTCCACCTTGGGTTCCAGAACGAGCTGAACTTCATCGATTTGCAGGTATTCAGAGATATTCCGGTTCTCGATCTCAGCTTCCAGCTCCGAGAACAAAAAGCGTCTAAAGTACTCGATATCCATATGAATATCTTCATCGCATACGTTTACTTCCGTGAATGTTTTCTACGGATTCGCACTTGAGATACAACAATACCAATATCCGACATCAGGATCACTAACCGACTCGTCATGTACAAAGTAAAGAGCGCCTTCTGGGTGCCGGTATGCTGCCCATCCCTCTGGGACGCCCTCCCTGGAAACGGAATTTTAAATGCGAGAACGACCTCCGACACGTGAATGAGACGAACGGCATTTCAGGGTAGTGGTACATCATCGCATCAATCGTGTAATTGCTTTCAGACGGACATCTGAGGGATCACATGAATACTGGGCTCCGTCAAGTACTCCATGCACCCTACCTAATCGCGCGATTATCGTACCGGGATACATCGTTGACTGAAAATGGGGAGAAACGAAATCCGACCTCGGCCGGCTCCCCAGGTTGATTTGGATCATCCGCACTCGGTGGAGCGATAAGGTTGCCGGGGGTGACAGAACCACCTGGCTCAGCTATTCTCAGAGTGGAAGAAGGTGAAGGGCCAAAGACGGATGGGTTGAGAGCTGGCGTTCGAACACGAGCAGGTGAGCCACGATGCTCTCGATATGAGGCTCGCCCCATTGAATTTCGAGAGATGCCAGATTTCTGCGAGATGGACCGCTGTGAAGAAGATTTCATTGACAATGGTGTTCTGCTCCGATGAGGGTCCGACTGATTTGCATCGAAGTGGATATGGCCTGGATGTGGGGGTGTTTGGACGCCAGAAATTCCAGGTGACGTCTCCGGTGCAAAGCCGATTATTCGATGAAGCGGACTGGGAGGGGGAGACGGGCGAAAAAGAATGTCCGAGGTCGGTGTGTGATTGTCGTGATGTGTGTGAATACTGGCACTGGAATTCGGCTGAGGTGCCACAGCTTGATCGATTGAACCAGGTTCAGCGTGAAGTGAAGTCTGACTACCAGTCATCCATGAGATATAGTCTCGTGAGTAGCGCCTTTCTGGGGTAGGAGAATATGGGACAAGGTGACCAGATTGGCTTCTCGCACTGGTGAAGGGCGAGTCCACGGGAGAAAGCCGACTACGTTCGTGAGCATCAGATGGTCCGGGCGAGGGAACATTCATCGCACAGACGACCCCATTATCAGGAGCGACCAATGAAGTTGGTGGTGCTTGACACTGGTGAAGGGTTGGCCTGCGTGGATTTATACGTATCCATTGGCGAAGGGAAGTGAAGAATGCGAAGAAGCGATGTATCAACCCACGAAACTGCAACCCACGATTGGATGCCAGGAATTTCAGAAAACGACTGAGCAATTGAGCCAACAATGGCCTCGGTATCGACACTGACATCGAGCTGAACGGAAGGATGAGTTCCCAGGCCCAAGCTGGCAACAAATACGTTAAGTGGGAAAACGAGGCCGTCTCTCTCGGTGGGCGCTACTTAATTATTTACTATGAAACGTGAGATCCGAGTGTCGCAGACTTGTCCACAGCATGAGACCCTGAGGCTTCGAGTTCAAGCGCCTTGACCACATTGAACGCCCGAGGTGCTTCATGTGAGTCGACGACGAATATTGAGCGTTTATGATCGCCCGTGGGTGTCGGGATAAGCCAATCTGAAGTACACAATACTTTTGTCATTGTTTATGCACCTTCAACAACCTCAACTGCCTCTGTGCCAGCAACCTACCGCAATATCACGTATTTGAGTCTCAAGGTGTGTTGGTTATTGGACCTCCCTCAACCGTGGTAAAATGTATACAAAATGCTTCCTTCACAGCCGGGAAGGTACAATAATCCAGATAACGCCAATGCTAGGCGTTCGGCGACGAGTCGATCTTGTTGTCAATGCCTAGCATGCTACAAAACGAGGCAGTCTGCGGATTGGCATACCACGGTGCTGCGACAATGTCAAGATATACGATATACTTTCGTTATTTATCAACTTACGCTGTTGAAATTTGGCGTTGCCCTCGCTCCCAGGCCCCGGGGCAGTCTGAACGAACACTTGACAGTTGTCGACAGGGAGAGGCGATTTAGCACTCTCATTCATGGCCTTGTGAGCAACATTCTCCTCAACCCATTCCAGTTCCGTCGTAACTCGCGCTCGGGCTGTGGGCTCGTCTGGATAGGTTGCTTGCTGACGGCTTGTTGGGAAATACTCATGGAAGGCTCGTGTGATAGCCAACCACTCTGGGTCATAAGTCAGGAGTGGACTCGTTTGTCCTATGTGTACACCCGTGGAATGTGGAATTTCGATCTCGACAATCTAAGCCAATGCATCAGTCATCGCAGGCTAGACAATCACAAAGAATACCTCCAGGAAGTCTCTGCGCGGGAGGCACTTGTCTAAAGCTATGAACTTCGTTTCCGATTGTGGGGTGACAGGTCTAGGCGCTGGCTCGGCCAACTCGTCACTGACCAGTGTTATCTCATCAGGGTTCTGAGGCGTTGTGGGTCGCACCTCGCTCATCAAGGTTGCTTTTGTCGTGGCATTGCCTTCATCAATATCTTCGTCAGAAATGACAATCTCTTCAGGGTTCGCTGGGACTACAGGTGGGTTACCCTCGCCCGGGCCTTGTACACCACCCCCATGTTGTACAACTGCCTCAAAACGGACGTGCAAATGAGCAGAGAACCACCAATCAGGACGAAGGATTTGCAGCAACCCCATGAGAGGAGGCGACCCAAGGTTTCCTGAATTGATATCCTGCCTAAAAAAAGGCTTTTTGCGCAATAACCCCCGAGTGTCCCCGTACTTTTCAATTGATTGAGGCCAGTCGTGCGAAAGAAAGATGTGCAGCTTGGAGAGCTTTTGAATTTATTTCAGCGAAGGCTTGTAGCAAAGTAATGGCATTCACAAGAGACAATCGACGGATATTATACTCCCTGATATGGTATATACTTCGCATTGAGCCATGATCGTATGGCATGCGCTCATGATGACCTGTTCGAAGTGAGCATCGACGCACGAGATATTAAGCTTACAAACCTTGATGAAAGTCATGACTTTTAAAGATCCCTGAAGCACCAGCAATCCGGACACCGTTTACTTGGATGCAACCCGCATGTCCGAGAAAGTATATGTTGGGCGCCAGCCAGCCCCCATGATACCTATTAACATGGTGGGTTTCCTGCTCGGATTTATCTAGCTAGCTCACAATTCCCAGAAGTAGTTGGATGCTTCATGGTTACCACCGATGACGATCGTCAACAGTGGTGCAACCTTTTCGCCAGTATAGTATCTGGAAACGTTGGTGTCACCCCTGCGATCTGCCGGGCCAGTAGACAACAAGCTCGGGACATACTTGTAGAAGTCACCGAGCTGCCGATACTTTTGGGGTACAGCCATGCATTGCAAATCGCGATGATTTCGGACGGCTTGGAAGTCACCACAGATGAGGAGCAGCTCGACCTTGTAGTTATTCCTGTCTTGCAGCGACTTGATCTGCTGGTAGACGGCATCGAGTGCACCATGACAGCAGCCCTCTACAGCAACCTACCAGTGGGATTTTTCAGCACGCAGAAGCACACTAAGAACATACCAAGCCGACCTTCATGATCGGTATTAGTTACTGTAATGCACCTTGGCAGGTGGAAGTTCGGTATAACCGTAGTAGGTTTACGTCAGCCCAGGCCCAATGGTTGATTTGATGCATGATAGGTCTTTCCTCGACAGCGGTTCCAATGATATGTAATAAAAAAAAAAGTACATTAAACATGTGGTCAAGCTAGTGGGGTGCCAATAGGATTCCGATGAATTTTCTTCATGCAAATGAGCGATTAACACCTAGTGACGCCCACATGTCGATTACCAGTTGCTAATCAACCGATCGCACAGGTTTGGGGTAGGTCGTGGCTGCCAGAGTGACGAAGTTGGGCGAGTGGTGGAGGAGGTCCCAGCGAGTGAATGGGCAATGCTTGCCGTGGCAAGTACGAGAGTGCTATAAATGTGTAGATTTGCGGCTGATGAAGTGCTCTCTGGGCCCTGGTACACCTTCACACGCGATCACCCGACACCGCACTGTTCAAGTACTCAAGACGCGGCTCTGGACTGTCGGACGACGTTAACACACATTCCTACTATCGTGGCCTTCGCAACATGCAACTCAAGTTGTCGAGATCGTCAAAGTGGCGGCACAAATATGACCAGGACCCAGCTACAATATGCTCCGCGGTCAACTACAGGCTGCAGAACATTAGTTCTCGTCTTGCTTCGAGCTTGGGTACGTTTGTTTCTACTCTGAATGCGTTTCCGAGTGTTGAATCACCTCTTGTATAGTTGTGAATGCGACCATCGGTGCAATTCGAAAACGCCAAGTTGTCCACAGGTTGTACCTTGGAGCTAGCTCTCTAGGTGACGCAGGTTGCGTCCGATTGTTCGAATTCCTGACATCTCCAGCCGGTCTTCAGTCTCGAGAGAGTCTCACCGAACTCTTTCTTACGAAAAACGAAATCGGTGCTCAAGGTCTTCTTGCCGTGGCGGCTTTCCTTAGAGGTAATACGGTCCTAAGAGAGCTATGTCTGTCTGGCGTAAGTGCTCGCCAGTTGGTGTCCTTCCTGACTCATCCGTTTACATGCACGCTAGAATCCTCTGACCACTGATCCAGGTGTTATCACCGAGTTTACGAGTGCGCTGAATACGTCCCGTTTATGTACTCTGCAAATACTTCTCAGCGACTCCTTAGGCGACTCATTCGCCCAAGTCTTCCTATCCCAACTCACCACACCCTATCTTCGGGAGCTGGATCTCTCCGCCACTAACATGACTCGAGCCATTGTTCCAACGCTTGCGGACTACGTGGGATCAACTCGTTGTCGCCTAGAACGTCTGCAGTGCAACGCAAACAGCCTGACCTTGAGTGGCGCACGCAGGGTTGTCAGTGCAATTGAAGAGAACCACTCCTTACGATATGTCAAGCTGGACGACTTGCACATAGACGAACATGCTGTGGCTGTCGCGACCGAGGACAGAACTATTGGATGGCAAGTGTGCAACCGGGCCCTGACCGCTGTCCTTCAACGCAACTTGGTACATATGGCACGGGTCAAGGACGAATCACTTGCACTTCTCCGCTATTCACGTGCCCTTTTCCTGCGTTCGGGGATGATAATAAATGGTGTCCATACACTTGCCTCCTTATCGCGACGCAGCAGGAATTCACAGTCATACCACGTACCCTCTCCGTTTTTTGACTTACCGGCCGAACTACAGCAAGAGATCATCTCATATCTTGCCCCTTCGCTTTCTCACCAGCAGCGTATGCGGATTGTCTACTTCGCAGCCGATATTGCCACCCTGTTCCATTTCCATCGTCAATCTATTGGATTGCGTGCTCGTACGAAACAACCGCAGGTTCTCGTACATACCGGTCTCGGCAGACGGTCACCTTCCCAGCAAGGTCAACCATGTGAAGGGACATGGAGGCCCCCCATCTGGTGGGAATGTCGCTGTTCGATTGATCTTAAGCCGTACTGCCGATGCCTGCGTAGGTGGAAAAAGGAAAGGAGGGACATATGGCTGACCCAAGTGGCTTGCAACGCTGATGAACGTGTCCTTTGACATTTGTCACCATCACGATCACACTTTATAACGGACGCGTTTGATCACCAATACGTATGCATCCAGGATTCTCTTCTACGGGACAATATTAATCTGGTGTAGTATTAATAGCATATGGTCTATCGAGCTGTCTATTTAACTTGTGTACATTCATGCAACAGAACATCTACTCCAAGAATGTTCTTCGGAAATCCCTTTATAGTGAACTATTCGTGAGAGCTTGAAAGCTGTCTACGGGACATGGCCTTTACCGGTGCTGTGAGTCCTGTGTTGCTAGTATCATGTTGCGGCTGGAGGACAAACCCCAATTTCCCCAACAAATATCCGTGGCTGTTAACACCGAGGCACCACCTATTCTTCATAAAGTCACTGTTTGTTCTCTTCACATCTTACCTGCCATCTTGCCCCATTAACGCCGTTCATAGAACTACTTCGTCCCATGGTACAGAAGAAGGCCGTTTTGATTGCCATCGAGGACGTGAATGGTTTCTGTAAACTCGCGCGCGCGCAGCGTGACGCCGAGGAGTTACGCCGCCTTTTAATAGGTATCCTTTATCTGTTTCTGCCTCACGCTAGCTGATCGGTCCCTTAGAGGTCTCTGGATATCCGAAGGAAAACATCGTGTTAATGATGGACCATGCGTCTATCCGAAGAGAGCTTTGGCCCACCAGAATGAACATAGTGAGCTCCCGCCGGTATCCATACGAGTTGGTGGATTCACCATTTATTCCATCAAAGATCAAGCAACTGCAATTATTCGTGCAAGATGTTTCCGCTGGGGATCACCTTTTCTTCTACTGTCAGAGATTTATGTCTAGCTACCGTTCCTACATTCTGACGTACGACCATTCGACAGACTCTGGCCATGGCCGTCAGGTGCCCTGCGACCATCACACGGAACCGGATGGATTAGATGAGCGTGAGTTATCCTAACGCAGTCCATTACGGCAACCATTGATGACGGATCAGAGATATACACTTGCAGCGGGAAGGAGATCATGGATAATGTGATTGTTACCGTGAAATGTTCTTTCGTGGTGATGGCTTATTAGCCCTTTAGGACCTTAGGAAGTGGCTAGTCGATCCACTCCCATATGGTTGCAGATTATTTGTCAGTTGTTTTACTACTGTCCTCGAACTTGAAGTAACGTCAATGAGTACTTACAGGCGTTGTGGGACTCATGTCACTCTCAAACGATACTTGGTGGGCTGCTCACCTTTGGGTGGTGCTCTCCTTGACAATTACTTGTTTGACAGACCTTCACCACTACATTTGCAACGAACCCAGGGTTGTGGGAAGAATGCGACAATGTCGCGAATCTACTGGCAGTCCTCTGCCGACGTTCTGGCAAGGTTTGTGAGATTACAATTCTAGCCAGCAAGGACTAACACCATTGCTCAGTTCTTCCGAAACACTTCCGTACGTTTGCCTTCTGGTCTGTCTCATCTCGTTCACATCCAGATGTTCATCCAGGGCAGAAGGACATGCCTCCCATCCTAAGGCGTACATTCACCATTGCGCCTCATGAACTTCGAGGACGACCGGCATCTCGAGCTCCCGTATCAATCACTGCAGTCTCTGCCGGGAGCTCGCCGCCATTTTCGAAATCATTCTCTAAATGGATCCCCTTCTCCGCGGAGGACATCGACATCCAACGTGTTCTTTCCCCTACCCCTTTGTTCGAATGCAATGGAAAGTGCGCTTTGCCGACAGAAGGTGACACGAGATTTGCTCATGTGGTGAGTAATGATTCTTGTACAATGATTCGGCTCACTGTAGGTTACTGCAGATATCTCTGGCTGCTTGCCAAGATAACGAGACTGCTGTTGATGATCATTACAATGGAAGAACGTTTACGAGAGTACGTTGCAACTTTGATTGTGAAGGGAAACCATCACTGACTTCGCGAAAGTTTTTCATTGATCATCTGAGTAAGCTTCCAAGTACTTGTGCTGCCACTGTATCTTTATCTTTCACCCAAGGGGCAAAACCCAAGTCGACATTGAAGGAATTGCTGCTGAGCATGAGGTTCGTTGTCGAGGATACTATTGGTGATGAACACACTTTCATGCATGTATTGAATTAGGAAAAGTGTGGGCGAGATCACTGCGGCCCGCCGGGCATGGGACGTGCAGACTAAGGCCATTTCTCGGCAAGCAACCTTTACCACTGGCCCAAGAATCAAGGTTAGGAGACCTCCTCGCCGCCAGCACACCGTGAATGTCCATACGTCGGAGGAACTCCTGCTGTTCCAATCGTCGAGCGTTCAGGAAGAGGATAGCAACTACTCTCAGCAGCCAAGTGTAAGTTCCTTGTGTGCCGTTGCGGTGGATGCTAATCGCGACTTATCTCTTTTGGGTAGTATTCTAGCCATTATCCGTTGGTAAGTGTTGTAATGCTGTGTTTCAATACCCCTTTAATCACCCCGCCATGCGTACTCTTAGAACCTGGACGAACTTGTTGATCTCTAATTCTCATCCTCTCCGTCATCAAACTTTTCCAGAGCGATTTCGATCAATTGTTTTCCAGAATGCACAGCTTTTTATACGTACATCGCTATCGCGCAGCGACTTCCCATCGATACCCGGTTTTTTGTCCCTCCCATCCTGATACCCACTACTTTCTGGAACTTCTTTGTTCCTAAGTGTGTCTTCGTTACAATGTATTGTCATGCAGCTTCCTAACGCGTGCTTGATTCGCCACTGTTCCCCCGTCATCACTGGCGGTGCTTGGTTTTCCATTGGAAAGCACAGTAATATAAACATCGGAACTCGGAACTCAACCCCGTGATTGCATCGCAAAGCATGCTGATTACTACATGAAAGTTGGACTGCATCTTGCGGTCAATGTGAGTACTTATGAAACTTCAAGTGGAAATCACGTTGCACCACTGCCTTGTATACGGTAGCCTGTTCCTATGAGTCCCGGCCGTTTGTCGCCGTAAGTGGTGCCTCGTAAGGAAGGGAGACTGCCACATCAACAAGTTTAGGTTGAGCGCGTGTTGCAACGGTAAGTAGATTTGCCAACCCTTCGTCAGCAAACTACTCAATGGGATCGGAGCTAGGGCATCGTCGCTTGCTTAAATAATCCGAACAGGGACTATCGCACATGAGTTACTTCAGGAGTTCTCGTGCCCAGTCGTAATAAAGCGTCCGAGAGCGAGAATCAACCGGAGTGTTTGTGCAACCGAGCCGGCCTCCCGTATCCTCATTAATTATGATAAGGCGCTTTTGGTGTCCGAAAAGAGGCAGCTCGGAGTCTTGAACTACCTGGAACGCTGGCAACAAGGCGCTACGCCCATGTGTCACAAATGTATTCGCATGCAACAAATTCTAGAATTCCATCGGTTCGGGTCGAGAATAGCCTGACCGGCGCCGTTTCCTCGCCCAACCTTACGGCCCTGAAGCTCGGGGTTCCAACGTTGAACGTTGAAGGTCGAAATTGGTTTCCACTCTAGAAACATCTGGATTTAGTCAACCCACGCTGGTCAGTCTATCCAGCAACTAAACGGGTTAGGATTACTTCATATTCAACGCATCCACTGCATCATGTTTTCGTGGTCCCTTTGCCGCCGCTTTCGTGGATGCGAGACGGAGACACCCGTAAAACAACCACCTGACCACGATTGTCACGCAATACGTTATATATTTCCTCTGGACCCGTCCTCCTTTGACGGCAATTCACTGGGAGTATCACAGTATGGGCACCTGGCGGTGTTGATTGCGCACTTTTTCCACCTCTTTGTCGGACATATTATTCACGGGTGGTTCCTCGCGCCTATGTACCATACTTGTACGGTCGCATGTGCATCCCGGCGTCTCGTTGTGGACTTCTACAGGCTGTGATTCCTGATGCACAACGGATAAAAGGTCAAATCCGACGATAGGGACGGCATCTCACAACCTCCCTCGCATACCCAGTGTCCTCGGCCCTGAAGCTTGACTTAATCTCTAGTCAACAATAGTCAAACCCTTTCTGAGGACGATAATCTTGACTCGTACCCCAAGACCGAGCACGCATATTCGTCCGCGCTTCGTGTTTTGCTTCCGATCAGAATGACCGACCTCTCTACACCCCCCTCCTCCAAAACTTTAGGGAAGAAGAGAGCTCTTCTCATTGCGATACGGCACGTCCATCGCAAGGTTGAGTCCAGCTTCGGCAACCTGGCTAATCTCGAGTTCGCTCATCGAGATGCTGAGGAGCTTCGTGATCGCTTGATATGTATTTGCCATTCATCTTACTTTGATCGATCGATCGATCTCATCCATCCCAGCTTCTCATGGATACCAGGCAGATGATATCATCTTGATGATGGATGACAAAAGTTATCCTGACCACCTGTGGCCTACTCACGGAAGGATTGTGCGTTGCTTGCTTTCCATGCGGATATCAAGTTCTAATTTTCAGTTTTTTGCATTGTAGTTGCGCCAAATAGACCTACTGACTAGCAGCCCTCCTGAAGATTGTCACTTCTTTTTCTACTGTGAGGCATGTGTGCTTAACACGGGAACCTCATGATACTACCGGGACCTGCAGATTCGGGACACGGCCTAGAAGCAGAAGTAGATGATCAGGATCGCGCAAGTATGAGAGCAGTCGGCCGGGAAGAGGGTCAGTGGAATTATTCTCGGGCTTACATTCGTGTTCAAGTTGCTTCAGAAATCGTCGCCGCAGATGGGAAGCCCATCCTTGATTTTGTGAGTCGCTCAATGTTCGCGGAATACCTGGTCCTCAATCATATCCGTCAGATTCTTCATGATCGCCTGATTGAACCACTCCAAAAAGTGAAAGGCTCGACGCTATTCGTACGTGCGTTTCGTACCGGCCGATCCATTCACTAACGCTCTTCCTAGGCACTCTTCGATTGCTGCCACTCCGAGACCTTGTTAGGTACGTGATACGTGAATATTTTCACTGCACTGCATCTCTGACGTTCTTTCACTGGCAGACTTGCGGAGGGCCAACGGGCCGAACAGGTATTCGCGGACATGGGAGATTGGTCCTAATCAAATGTTCAAAGGTCAGTCGCTCCACTTGACCACTCAACACTGAAACTTGAACATGAATTCCTGGGGCTCCGCAGATCTCGTAACCGTCATCGCCAACCTCTGTGAGTCTTCTCTCAGTGGCTATGGAATCGACGCTTCTAAGCCGCCGTTGCAGTCAAATTGAATAGGGAGTGGAAACCTAATAACGTGACGCCAGCTCCAGAACTAGTCAGTGCTAAACCGCGTAGTCCACCGATATACCAGACCGGGGAAGTGGGAGAGCTTGGTGTAGTACGCCCAATTGCATAAACTTCTGTGACTACTTTAGATTAACGAAATCCCGCTAGATTTGTTTGTCTGCTTGCAGAGATGGACAGCTTGCACACGACGATTGCAAACGGGGGCTGACATTTACAAAGGTGGAATGGTTCAAGTACTATTACGTTTCCGAACTGACCACGGTTCTCATTTGAAGTGTTTCATAGATACTATGGCGACGAAGCCCAATATTACGTGGACAGAGCTCCGCGATGCACTTCAGTGGGTGGATCTACGGCTTTATTGTTTGCCTATATGGTGAATGACACAACCAATTAGGGGACTCATCTCGGAGATTCGGAAGGCATACGAAGAAGCATATTTGCAGGGCCCAAGCTCTGAAAGCGACGACGGAACCCACGGATCCTGGAGGCAAGAACCAAGGGTGAGTGCTCCGAGCTTGAAACCGGGTCTTCCTTTCACTTATCGGGATGCAGTTTTCTACTAGTTCCCATGTGGTACGTATGCCGTCGATGGCATTGTTCTGGTTTGGTGCCCCGTTGCTCACTTAACGGTCTGCAGGACCTAACCAAAAAAGCGTCAATCTGACATTATGACACGGGATAATCAGCGCTCGAATCGTACATCTACTTATATATTTGCCCAGCATGTATGATATTCCCAACACGGAAGAGGCGTGCAAAACGTTCCATTGAACCCATGTTTTACTTCGAACTTTCTTACTACTTGCACTGGCAAGCCTCGTGCCTTAGAGCATGTAGTGAATACTACCACTAGGTTTTACACCTTGAAACGTATTGGAACTCAACAACATTTGCATTTGTGGGGAGAAAGCTATAGAACTGTCGTTGCTCTGATCGACTTTTGTCAGAAGATTGTTCAACGGGCGCTATTTTACGCGGATGACCTCTTCCATTCACGTATCATCAGCCCGGACTCAAACTGTTCACTCGCTCGTCATCACATTCGTTAGGCTCTGGATGACTGTCTGGACTACCGTGTTCTCTGCGATCATTTTCTTGCGCTAAGCCAGTCTGTTCACACCCTACCGTCGGGCAATTCAACGCCAGCGGTATCCTGCTCAGTCCTGGTCAAAGAACATTTGTCCAGAAAAACTCACATGTGTGCAGGAGCTTGCAAGTGTGGTGTCAACCCCCGAGAGGATGAAGGGAGTCGAGCCGCCAGTTGGGTTTGTCAGGTCGGGACTCTGACGCCAGAGTCTAACAGAGCAGTTCCCGAACTCTTTGATGGCTCTTGTCAGTATGCCGTGATGAGATCTCCCGCGTTCGATACAATCTCCGGGCTTGCATACACCACTTGGGAGGCACCCACTAATCTTGTATCAGACCTACTCGCCATAACCAGCACATATACGTTCCCAACCCGCCATAAAGCAGGTTTTATCCAAAGTGAGACTTTACTTCTCTTCTGACAATCTGAGCGCCTACGTCATTAATTGGCGCAGCAGTGGTCGGGGATCTTCCGAGTTTTGAACCCCGCCGTGGACATCGAGGATTGGATGAAGTTTTGAAGGCTAGCGATTCGGCAAGTCAGCCTTCCCAGTGCAACATTGAACACAACTGCCGGAAGAGTGTAACGCCCGAAGCCCCAAAAGCATCACAGTCACGTACACTGCACAGTAATATGTAGGCAGCATTCTTTGGTTGATGTACTTATCAACATGACTTTCTTTGATGGGAATGTTGCACAGAATATCTGACCTTGTCCAATGTACCGCGTACGTACCGTGGAGGCTTTTGCCTACATCTCTACCGTTCAGCAATTGTCCATCGATCCCTTCCCCCAATTTGCTGCTGCTCCTTCCGTCCTGATATCCACTCCTGTTAGAGATTCTTTATTCCTAAGTACAATGGGATTGGCGGTGCCCCGCGGCCGGGCCCTAGTGACGCAAAAGAGCCACCTCGCGCCTTCATTACAAATTTACAATGTATTGCCACGCAGCACGCCAGCACGTAAAGTTTGACTGTTCCCCGTCTTCAGTGCCCGCTTTTCCACTGGAAAACTCGAGGTAATTTCAACACAGGAGCTCGGAACTTCAAGGGGCTGTGAATGCATCAGGACTTGTTCTCAAAGGAAGTGCTACCTGTGGAAACTTCAGGTGGAAAACTGTCACGTTCTGCCGACGTCAGCCTTGGCATTTCCAGTACTCGCTGTACCAACACCGTAACATGCCAGTCACTGCCTTGCATACGGTAGCATGCTCCTGTGAGTCTGGTCCGTTTGCTGTAACTGGTCTGTTATGAAGAACGTCCGGAGACCGCCGCACTCAAGTTTAGATTTACAGTATGACAACAATAAGTTGACTGGTCCTCAATCAATTGTGACCGCACCAGTCGGATCTAGGCCATCGTTACTTACCGAGCGTGGACTATTGTAAGGACTTTCACGAAGTTCTCGTGCCTACTCTGATGCGGCGGGCATAGAGCGTCCGAACTAGATTGCTCACAGTGCAATTCAATGATCCGACTCACTCATCGCGCCATCTCAATAAAGCCGTTTTGGGCACATACACAAACTCTGACTCCTGGCAGCAAACTGCTATACGCCCCCATGTGTCAAAGATGCACTCACATACGACAACAAATTCTAGAGTTCCACTGGTTCAGGTTGAGAGTAGCTCACCGCCCTTGCCTGCTCAGCCTTAGGCCTCCAGGCTGAAACGTGGAACGTCCGACATTGACACCGGTTCCACCCCAAAATATTTTCAACGAGACCCCAGTCGGTCGTCCGCGGCCCGACAATTGAACAAATTAGGATGGCGTCACGCTCGGCGTACCCACCATATTTATCGGGCCCGTTTCGTCACTGCTTCGATAGATGCGGAATGGAGCCACCCGCCGCACCCACTCAGTACTTGGCCTTACGTATCTCATCCTGGGAATGGCACCGTGAGCACGGCTGGCGGCAATGCTGATGGCACACCTCGTTCACCTTTTTTTCATCGAACGCATTCTCTACAGGTGGTTCTTCGCGCCTGTGCGCTATGTGCTGTGTTCCATCCCACAGACGACATCCCCCAGACCGTGATTTCCTGTGTCTCGGGCATGGAAATAAGGCCCCTCGATGGGCAAGACGTCTCCCACTCCCCCTTGGATATTCAGTATCCTTATGGCTCACCTCTCCGCACCCCTCTCCTCCAAACCTCTAGGGAAGAAAAGAGCTCTTCTAATCGCGATACGGCATGTACATCGCCAAGCTGGATCCAGCGTTGGCAAACTGGCTAATCTCGAATTCGCTCATCGAGATGCTGAGGAGCTTCGTGATCGTTTGATAGGTGTGTGTCTTTCAGTCACTTCTGATCATCGATCTCATCCTTCCCAGCTTATCATGGATACCAGCCGGAAGATATCATCTTAATGAAGGACGACAAAAGTTATCTGGAACACCTTTGGCCGACCCACGGAAGGATCGTGCGTTGCTTTTACTTTCAATGTATAACCCGAGTTCTAATCTCTTTTCCTTTTTTTGTGTAGCTGCGCCAAATAGACCGATTGACCAGTGACCCTCCTGAAGGCTGCTCCTTCTTCTTCTACTGTAAGAATGTGTGTTTACGTGCGAACGGTATGTTAGTAACGGAAACCGCAGTTTCCGGACACGCCCTGGAAGTAGAAGCAAATAGTGATGATCGCACAAGCAGGAGGGCCGACGGCCAGGAAGGTGGTCAGTAGAATTATTCTTGGGATCACACTCTCGCTCAGGGTACCTCAGAAATCGTGTGCGCGGATGGGGAACCCATTCTGGATACGGTGATTATTCCGTGTCCATGGCATCCTTGATCTCATATCTGTCAGATTCTTCATGATCGCCTGATCGAACCACTTCAAAAAGTGAAAGGCTCAATATTATTTGTACGTGCGTTTCATGCCGGCTTATCCGTTTCGCCGACGCTCTTTCTAGGCACTGTTGGATTGCTGCCACTCCGAGAACCTGTTGGGTACGTGATATGTAGATCACCTTATCACTGCACTGCGCCTCTTACGTTCTTTCACTGACAGACTTGGATGGGGCCAACGGACCAAAAAGTTACTCGAGGGTGTGGAAGATCGGTCCTGGTCAGATGTTCATAGGTCAGTCGCTTCACCTGGTCACTCGACATTGCAACCTGAACATTGATGCCTGGGATCCCGCAGATCTCGCAACCGTCATCGCCAACCTCTGTGAGTCTCTGTGTGCCCATAGAATCGACAATTCTAAATTACCCACAGTGAGGTTGAGCAAGAAATGGAAACGTTACAATGTTCCACGACCGCCAAGACGAGCCAGTTCTCAATGGCATAGTCCACCAACATGCAAGACCAGGGAAGTGGGAGAGCTCACCGTGGTACGCCCAATTGCATAACATTCTGCGACTATTTTAAATTAAGGAAATTCGTCAGATTTGCTTGTCTGCTTGTAGAGATGGACAGCTTGCACACGACGATTGTGGACGGGGGCTGACGTTTACAAAAGTGGAATATTTCGAGTATTATCACATTTTCAAACTGATCACGGCTCTCATTTCAAGTGTTTCATGGATATTATGGCGGAAAAGCCCAATATTACTTGGACTGAGCTTCTCGATGAGCTTCGGTAGGTGGATCTAGACTTTCTCGTATTCTCGTTCGTTGACTGATACAACCAATCAGGGAACGCGTTTCGGAGATTCGGAAGGCATACGAAGCCGGGACCCACAAATCTTACGCGCAAGATCCCAGGGTGAGTCCTTCGAGGTCAAAAATGAGTCTTCTTTTCATTTATTGGGATTCAGTTTTGTACAAGTTCCCATACAGTAAGTGTACCGTCAATGTATCACTTTGGATTGGTCGCCCATTGCTCGCTTGGTCTACAGGACTTGACCAAGGCAGTTTTAAGTACGATATGATATCAGGTGTTTATGCATATGAACGCTATGATACCCAAGATACCTACACTCACAATATCAGCGTTACGACGTCACCATACCCTCATTCCCGACGTTACTGTGTCCCTGTGCAATTCTCAATCGCGAACAGTGTCGGTACATATAGCATACGAATCAGTCCGGCACGTAGAGTCACCTTTTTTCTTTCTCAATTGCTGGCACGTTACTCTTCCGCGCTCTGGACTGGTCATATACTCGTCCTCAGTGTTTCCGCCATTGACACCCCTCCAGACCATTTCGGATACCCAGTTCCTGAATTGTATATTTATTTTAGCTTTTTTTATATACCTCGTTTATTGTCCTTCGGGCCGAGCCCTTTGATAGAAAGCACATGCACTGAGTGTCTAGTTCGTATCATATAGTTTCGTCTATTGTATTTGCTCGAGGCCCCTGACGGGGGAGCAGGGGGCTGCATTAGTTCCTTGATGGCTTGGTATGTAGGTAGGTAGGAGAAGGGTATAAAGCCGTAAACACGATGAGAGAGAATGTAGGTATAAACAACGAAATAAGAAAGGGATGGGAAGGATAGGAGAATAAATAGAAAAAGATAAGGCAAAGGAAGAGAAAGAAGAAGAAAGAAGGAAAGGGCAGAAGGGAGGGGTACGGAGGGTGAGCTACGTGCGGATTCGCGGGCGGTGTACATTCGGGTTGGGTGGGCTGCTTATTGTTGTCTTGTAGTGGGGAGAGGTTTCCGTTTATTTCAACTTTTGTATTTTGTGGTCACAATATTGTAACTCTAGTTACTTTGAAGTAAAATAGATCTAGAGGTGGTTACCGGAATCTTCCGGTGACATATGATTCCAGTCAGTACGTGGCTGCAGCAGGCATTCGACTCTCTCCCACCTTCTAGAGATATCCGACACCATAACGTACAGCCATCTCACAGTTTGGATTCAGTGGGAATACCATCTCAGTGGTGACGAGCTCCACGATAAGTATGATTCTTGGGTTGGAGCCCGAGACCAGGCCTGGTTAAGGCTAGACGAGGACGAGACCATCCGCTGGTAGGGCCACTGACGAGCATTCCTTCAAGCGTCCAATTATCGACACTCGCAGGCTCCGCGAACATGTTATAAGTTGATGTTACCAAATCTTGCCACGGATCCGTTTCTCGTGTCAAGCTCCAGTCTGATGGCCTGGATATACTCATTATCCAAACGTCGCCGCCCAACTTAAGAATTGTTGCGCTCTTTAAGATCATATCTTTCATTGACACGGTTTATCCGACTCGAACTATTCACTCGTTCATCACCACATTCGTTCCATCCTCCCGAATGACTGCCTGGACTACCCTGTTCTTTGCAGCCCTTTTCTTGGGCTCTGTCTGTTCACTCCCTACCGCCAGGCAAGTCAGCGCAAGCTGTAGCTTGTCTAACGCCAGGCTTCAGGTTCCACCCAACCAGAACCAATTGATAGCGCCAAATGCCGCCCCCAGTTTCATCGCCCTCGCGCTTGGTACTCAAAATTACACGTGCGATGCAACATCTTCTACATACGTGTGAGTTTGGCCGAACAAGCAATTTTAATGAAGGACTGACCATGGTACCAGTCTAACAGGAGCAGTCGCAGAGCTCATTGATAGCTCTTGTCTGTATGGGACCCCCACGTTCGATACGGCCCCTGGGCTTGCGTATACCGCTTGGGAGTCATCCACTGGTGTCGTTACCCCCCAGGATGTGATTATCACTCTCGGTCTTTTTCCAGACCCAGTTGTCCTCGGCCAGCACATGTATGTTCCCAGCCCGACAGGAAGTGGGCTTTCTCCAAAGTGGGACTTTACTTCCTCTGGTGGCACCGCTGGTAATCCGAACGCTTACGCCATTGGTGTCAAAAATGGGGATCTTCCGAGTCCGAACCCGACAGTGAACGTTGACGATGTGAGCCTCAAGGTTATCAAGGGCGACTTGGCAAGTCAGATCTTCAGAGTGCAAAACAACGGGGGCCAGCCACCAGCAGAGTGTAATGCCCAGAGCTCGAACGTCACCGTCAAGTACACCGCGCAGTATTGTAAGTAGTAGTATTTTTCAGATGTCATGCTTGTCGACCTGATTTTTCATTTTTTCAAAGGGCTCTTTGGTGGAACTGTTACTCCGCATAATATCTAGAACCTCTGTTCGCAAAAAGGACAGTATATGCACCCCTTAATTCGAGTACCAATTTTGTTCCGACGTGCTTGCACGGACTCTTATTGTAAAAACGTGTCACTGTCCTGCTATTTATTTTCGAGGCATTTGAGAATAAAGTCTTAACCATTGTACGCGTCCGTGCATTCTATGATAGGTCAGGGAACGACGTCCTAGGCAAGGATACAATAGTGGCGGACAGTACCCCTGGAGAAATGTGGGCTCGCCACAGTGCACACTTAGCAAAGTATGACGGAGAAGTGAGCACGGGTTTGGCGCTGGAAGAATGAGCCGTGGTCATTCCACTAAAAACTCGGTGGGCCAATAGTTATACTACTGAAGCCCAATTTCCTCAGCCATCTTCGTAACCAACCAACGCCTTCTCCCTCGACCGGATGCGTTGGGACGGGACTTCCGTGAAGACTTCCTCTTGCATAAGCCACGAATGGTCTGTAGTATGTCCCGATTATACCCCTACAAGCACGATCACGGATACATCCACAATCAAGTAGCCAGATAGCTCACCAAAGCATGCCTTGGAGCAGGGGCATCATGACTTGGTCCCGCAAGGTGATATAGACGATTTTTCCCCAGTCCACTCCAACTATTTGTTGCGAGGAGTTGATCAGCGCCGTCACATGAGTGGACGCAGTAAATTCTGCGTCTTCCGTGTCAACCACGACAGATCGCTCTCTCCTCTTCTCCTTTACATCCTGTGCAACAGGCTTGATATGGATGCAGTCTTGTATGCGCTTCAAGTATACCTGCTCGAACCGAAGGTCTGGAATGGGGAGACGTCTTCGTGGGCTGTACTCTTCGTGCTCGATGTCGGGAGGGTGGAGAGGATAGTCGGGAAGGACATGGACGTAGTCGTGCGAGTCGTGCGGTGAAAGATGGCTGGTCATTGTCAGACCCGTCGTCGGCAATTCCCGACTGAACCCAGTCTCCACAACCCTCGTCCGATCTATCATGTTGCCATGGCTGTTTGCATTACTGGTCTTGTTGGTGTCCCCGCTGTACTTCCCATTTCATTCCAATAGCCATGTCTTGCTCGACGCTGCGAGGTCACAGGGCCAGAAAACCAACGCCTCTCGCATCCTCCTATTGACTGCACATCCTGATGATGAGTGCCTCTTCTTTGCGCCAACCGTGCTGGCTCTTCGAGAGGATCCAACACATCCGGAAATTTATTCCTTGACGATGTGTGTCGGAAATGCAGACGGCCTTGGAGAAACGAGAAAAGAAGAGTTGAGTCATAGTCTCGACGTGATGGGCATCGACCATGACAAACGCTGGATCGTCGATCACCCGTAAGGCTCTTGATGAACATACCTTGATCGCCCTCTAAGCAGTGTATTTTATAGCATGCTCCAAGACGACATCTCACTGCAATGGGACGCCTCTGTCATCGCCGTCGTGATCGCGCCATATGTGGTGAACAACAACATCACCGCCGTATGTCCGTCTCTCGGCTCGCCTGGCGACGCCTATTGATGTTCCCTAGATTTTGACGTTTGACCCTCGAGGCATCTCCTCTCATCCGAACCATAATTCATTGCCATTTGGTGCTTGGAGTCTTGCCAATGCATTGCGATCAAAGACACCCGAGACCACTTCTGCCTCTGTGCCCCGCGTCTTTGGGCTCGTCACAGTACCTGTTCTCCCGAAATATGCAGGTGCCCTTGCACCCCTCTCTAGTCGCCTGAGTGCTGTATTGGAATGGACTCTAAATTACTTTACACGAAGCGACAGGAAACAGCGAGCTGTGTTTACATCCGGCTTCAAGCAGTATATGGTAGCTGTCCGAGCGATGCGAAAGCACGCGACTCAGCTGGTGTGGTTCCGCTACCTCTATGTGACGTTCTCAAGATATATGTGGGTCAACGAATGGGTTGAGATCGACTTTGAAAGTAGGATATAATGCAGGGCGTATTTGTAGTAGAGCAATAAAAGCGAACCATCCAACATGTGTGTATTTGCTTGTTTGGTTGTTGTGAGATTTGAGTCTCGTGTATTGTTCGTTGGCCCAACCACTTGGATCCATGGCACGATTCAGTGCCATTACTAGCGACAGCAGCGACGACGAGCAAACGTCCTACACGTCCCAGGATGCACACAAACAACCCCCTGGATCGCCAACCAAGTCAGTGGACATGGACCAGGCCGCGTCAAGCTCTGGTTCAGAAGAGGAAGAGGACATAGAAGTGGATGACGTGGAGGAGGAGGAAGACGAATCAGCAGACACGTCTGACATGGACGAGGATCACCTCGTCATCGAAAAGCCCGCCTCGACGCGTAACCATGCTCTGGTAGAAGACTCGGACGGCGAAATTCAATACAAGCACACTCGAAGTCGACCTGGGTCCTCGAGTTCGTCCGAGTCCGAGTCTCAGTCCGAATCTGAGTCCGACTCGGAAGGTGCACGCCGACGACATACCAACGTCGCATCATGGGTGGGACGTGCTGGTGTAGACGCGCAAAAGATGCACGTCATGCAGACGTCGTTGTTCCGTATGCCAGAGGAAGCGGCCGCACTTCAAGCCATGAACCAGCCCATACGGCCACGTTTCAAACTATCACCCACCGTCAGCCGCAAGCATAGTCGTGACTCTGTTGGAGATGGTCGGTTTGATTCCCAAGAGGTTCGTGACTCGTGGTCCCCCTGTGTCATCTCTCATAGCTGGCTCTAGAGGGTTTCATTCGCTCACGATATCGATCATCCTGTTTACCGCCCATCTCGCAAGTATGCACGTGTCGACATATCATCCTCGGCTGTAGCTGGGAACGAAGGTGCATTTGCCGATGCCGGTCTTGCATTAGGGCGCTCCTTCCGTGTTGGGTGGAGTATCGGTGGCGGTCTGGTTCATCTGGGCCAATTATGTGGGCCTTCGAGTCCAGTGTAAGTGTCGTTTCGTTCCTTTGAGGTCGACGACTCATTCCAATGAGGATAGTCAAACGTCTGCCAACTCTTCGGTCGTCACGAAAACACGCGTTTCGTTCTTCTCTGAATCTGCAGAACACACCAGCAATAGACTTTCCCGATTGCTGCAACATCACCTGTCAAAAACACCCATCGTGAAAGACGAGGACGGGATTCCATTTGCCGACCCATCTTCGGAGCTCTGCTTTTCGTCCTTCACGACCTTGTATCCCCAAACCGACAATTCATATGAAGCGTCACTATTCCGCCTTGGTCACGCTTTATTCGACACCATACATCTTCACCTGAGCCAGGATGCGACAGTCGATATCCGAAATCGTATATCATCCATCCAACGCAAAGCGGCGCTCTCCAAGTGGTTAGGAGACGTCGTCACTCCAGTGGTCGACGCTGACCTTAAAAAAATATCTTCCACCGACCCTGCCGCTCTCATATTCTCCCTTCTTTCCGGTTATCAGATCGACAAGGCATGCGATACCGCCATAGATTGTGGATCTGTTAAGCTTGCGACACTCATATCCCAGGCCTCGGGCGATTTTGAATTCAGGGAAGATCTCAGGGAACAGCTACAACTATGGCGAGAACAGAGAATAGATGTTCACGTCAGCACGAGTCTCAAAAAGATATACTCTGTACTCGCTGGTAGCCTAGATGTTCTGGAAGGATCAAAGGCGAGCAGCCTTGAACGATCTCCTGACGTCGATCCGCTCGAGGGGCTGGACTGGAAACGGACATTTGGGATGTACCTCTGGTATGTGGAGCCTATGGATGCGTCCATAGCACAAGTGTACCAGTCATATGACCGCGCTACGCGACTATCACCCTCACGGGTTGCACCCCCACGACCGCATTATCTGGAAGGTGCTTCCTCACAGAAACTTGCGTTCCGCATACCATCACCCCCTCCCCCCGATGCACTATTCTCTCTCATCCGACTACATGCCGACCCTGCATGCTCGCTTTCTCAAATCCTCTCCCCGCTCTCGTTTGGATCGTCACCGGCTGACTATTCTTTCCCCTGGCATTTATACATCATTCTGTCGCGATGCATGCGTATTCGTGATCTCTCTGATCGCGGTGACGGCGAGCACCTCGAAGAAATGGACGAGGACGCCTCGGGACGTCGTGAGGGCCACAGTCCAGGTGCCGACTTGCTGGCCAGTTACTATGCACAACAGCTGGAGCAGCTTGGCATGCTCCAAGAAGCCATTTTCGTGCTTCTCCACATCGAGGGTTCAGCAGGGTAAGTTCTCCTGGACTCGGCCGTGTCGCTAGTCTGATGTCATGCTGGCTAGGCGAGAAAAGGCCATCAGGGACATCCTCCATAGGTCGACTGATAAACTAGACGAGTGGATGTGTAGCGGTATTCTAGGGAGTCTAAAGATTCCCCTCGCGTGGGTCAACGATGCCAAGGTATCTATGCTCTTATTCCTCATCTTTATGGTCTTCACGCGCTTTGATAGGCTCTCTATGCCATCAGGCAAGGCAAAGTCTTTGACGCCTATGAACTGTACATGGCAGCGGGGCTGTATCAATCCGCACACGACCTTGCGATAGTTGAACTAGCACCCGAGGCTGTAATCCGCCAAGACATTGAGTTATTGACGTCCTTATTCGAGCGGATGGCCAGCCAATCCATTGATGGATGGCATCTTAAGGGCAAGGCACGTCCATCTCTCTCCCTACCCCAGGCATACATCTCTCACGCTCGACTATCAGGCCTATCTGGATTACGCCCACGCGATGACACGCCTCCCAGAGCTGCACGCGTCCCTTACCGATGCCGCGGCGCCCGATGCGGAGGAAGAGGCCGAGTTCGAGAGCCTCGTGCGCGCCGTACCGAAACTGATGGGAATCCTTCCGGACGTGCTGTATCTGCAGAGCGATCCGAGACACAAGGTCGCGTTGGCGGAGATGATGTCTGGGTTGACGGCGGTGTTGGACCAGGTGAAGCCGCTTGCGCTCGTACGTCTTTTGTTGTTTTCTCTTTTTCTCTTTTTGTTCTCTTCTGATGAACATGTTTCGTGGATGCAGGCACAATCACAAGTCCGGCTGACGGGGATAGACCAAGCGGCGAAATTGCGGCATATTCAAATGACGTCGCTCGAGCGGTTCATGCGGTCCATTCAGGTGTCGTGACGCTTGTGTGTCCAGCCAGCATGGGTTTGTTATTTCCGTTATTTAAACTACATTTTACGAGGAACAATAAAAAACAACTTGATAAGACAGCTCACTCTGAGGTGGGAAGATGCTGGTGATGAGTGCCAGTTGGGATTACAACGAGCAATAAGTTAAAATCAAAAAATTACTAGAGTAGAGTATTTCATGAGAGAGATCTAGATAATCTAAATACGCGAAAGCATCGACAAGTCAAGTATAACCGTGGGAGAGATCTATATTGAAGGGATACATTATGAACGGAATTAAGTAGGTGGGTGATGTAGCAGCATATGGTGCCTATCTAATCAATGTTCTTGCCACACTGCAAGAGAGTAGTGGCGAGGACAGCAATGTCCATGAGACCGAGCTCGATCGCACGAGGGGTCAGCTGGAGCACGACAGTGTCGTAGGTCTTCGTGACGCGAGCCAACCATTCCGACGAGCCCGGAGCGAACAACTGGCAAAGACGTCAGAAACGCAGTACAGAAGAAAGAAAAAAAAAAAAAAAAAAAAACACAAGACGGACGAGCAAGAACGGGTCGAGAGGCGCCCACGAATAATGGATCCCGCCGTGGATCATGGTGCGCGAGCTGGGTGGCAAGCGGTGAGCGTCAGTAAAGAATGACCACGAGCGTGGCCGACGACGAACCGTCTGTCCGGGGACAGCCGCAGCCACTGTCCGACGTGCTGTTTTGGCCCCACGTCCTGCGCCTCGACCGTCGGATGGCTGCGCCACTCGACGAGCGCGATATTACGCCCCGCAGCGGTCTTGAGCAGGGTGTAGCCCAAGCCCTGCGCAGAGACGTCGGTCGCGAGACGGTAATAGGTCTCGTTGGTAGGACCGATGACGGTGCAGTCGAGCAGGGTGGCATTCAAGGACGTGAATCGGAATGTGACGAGGGTGTGCAGAGATGGATCGGTCGCAGAGGCTGATGTAGGATATGGGAGCGCACCAAATATGGAAGGTGGATGGGCGGGATTATCGTTGGAGGCGTTTTGGGCCGAAAAGGGATCGAGACCGTACATGATGTCTCTCGGTTGGATGGTGTCCGACTATGGTCCTGCGTCCTTGATATATGTGCGCCATCGTTCTGAAGCTATGTTCGCTTGCTCCTTGTTCAATGAACACTAACCTTCAAGTTGCGTTAGAACACATCTATGTGCAGCTGCGGTTCGAGAAGGCGGGGACGACAACAGTGCGCCGATGCCAATATTACGCGCCAGTGTCATAACGGAGCGCGCGTCGCTAAGCGACGCAGTGTGTGGGGAAGGGAAGAACAAGGTAGCTCGCGGGTGTTAGCAGAGTGCTGTGTGGTGCATCAAGGCGTGCTACCATGCCACCATAGTGTCATTCCTCACTAAATGTTACAGCTCATCGACGAGGATGACCCGACTCAAATGGAGATGAAGGGGCTGGACGATCACCGTACACTCCGGGTTTGCCGATTCGGATCAAACGGTGTCATTGATGGTCGTGCAGGGGTACGGAAGCTCCGAGACCAGGATAAATGTGGAACAAAGCACAAGCATTTGCTGTTCGCTCGCTTCGTTAGAGCTAGACACCCAAGAGAAAATCTCGCTCAGGCTTTATAACACGTTGGAATTCAATGCCACAACGAAACAGGGATAGGGGAGGGTAATACTAGAACATGAGAACATGCAATGAAGTAAGACATTGATACACTTTCATACAGCCATCTGATACAACTCATGTATACGTCTGGATGAATTGCAAGGCGGCGGTAATTGTGCTACATAGCATACCTAATTCACAGCAAATGAGTGTGACTCGAGAGAGGAACAAGGGGATACATACTTCCTTGTCCACTCCCTGGCGGTTGCTTCGTACCGGGAACGATCTGTCTTGTACAGATGTGCGATGTCGTGGACCAATGGGTCATCGGGATTAGGATCCGTGAGCATTGAGCAAATCGAAAGTAATACTAGAAAGAGTATTATTCAGGATATTCGGGAGAGGGCGACAAGCCAACCTTTCGAAATGGTCAATGCTGGCGACCATTGGTCTCTAAGGATGTCGAGGCAAATAGAGCCATTGGCATTGATGTTGGGGTGGTAGATCTTGGTTGTAAAGCTGACTTTGGGTGGTTTGAAGGGATAGTCCGTGGGGAAACTGATCGAGAGGAAGAAGACACCGCCCGCGTACGGTGAATCACCCTGTACCCTTGATGAGTCAGATGAAACGGCATTTTCCTGTTATTACACACCGGGCCCATTATCGTTGCCTGCCATTGAAACATGTTGTCGCCTGTAGGACCAGCGCTGCAAGACGAGGGTGGGTCACGGCCGAGATCAATCAACTCCTGAGACAAGAATTGCTGGTTGGCGCCGAAGCGAGGGTGTACGTGTGAGAGCAAATTCACACCTTGTTAATGCGCTTGAGGGCCATGGCGGTGAAATATGAATATACTAGCGAGTCTGTGCAAGCGGTGCGGGCGAATCGTCAAGAGATCGAGCATCATCGCACACACGATCAATGGCGGAGATGGATGAGGGAGTGTGCATTGGACGAGGTATGAGGTAACGGAATGAAGGCAGAGTTGTGTGTTAGCCAAGGATGACGGGAGGGAGAAGAGAAAAAGCGTACAGAGTTGCTAACAGGCAGAGACGATGGGCAGAGTGGTGGTGGAGTGGAGAGTTGAGGTTAGTGAACGATTGTGGCTATTTAGGATGTTTGGACACTGTTTGGCTGCTGACAAAAACGGAACCCACCGGCGCTGTGGCGGGTCAGGTTCTCGTACGTTCCATCGTATCGACTGTACAGCAATTTCTACTTGTCTTCCCTCCCCTCCTCACGTCGTATCAGCCCAACACCCACAATAACGCCATCTGCGAGCACATCCGCCGCCTTGCGCCCCTCCTTTGCCTGGTGTTCTGCCTGTCTGATGAACTCGGTCTTGACCGTATTGGCGCGTGCAATCTAGATACCATACCATTTTGGTCACGGATCAACTCTCAAGGCGCATTCGTACCTCTTTCCTGTGGTGCAGACATTCTAGGTAGTCTTCAGCTTGTAGTTTGCACTCCTGTGGTGCGTCTGCCTGAGCATAGCACTACAGCATGTCCATGAGTACAGATAGCGAGATGAAATGCCTAGACCTACCTTTTGAAATTCTTGCCAGTACGCGAAACAGCGCGAACGGCCTAGAGTGGTGTCATGAGAGACTCAGGGAAGGTGACTGTGCCTGCGCACCTCCAGTGTAACCGAAACCTGACTATAGGATCCAACGGTCAGCAAGACATGTGAGCGAGCTGGGGGAGAAGCACATACGGCCATTGATTGGATGTGGACGAGGACAGGATGGGAACTGTCACGGGGTGATGAGTGTCACGGTAGTTGCACAGCCACTGGCAACCAGATTCCCCTCCACGATGGCAGATCAGACCGAGCTCGCGTTCGTCAAGAGTTTCGTAAAGACCATCGCTGGGCAGCCCGTCGCATTCGAAGACGACTATCAAGCACCCCCTCATCTCGCTCTCAGACGAGTCCCCATCTTGTCTGTGCGTGCTAGTTTTGTCAGTGCCAGTCTTGTCCCGAGTCGTCCCGTAGATCCCAGTTCCACCTCTGCCAGAACGTAAGGAAGCGTCGTCAATCCCTGCAGGTAGGCCGGACAGACGTCCCATTCACGCGCGCTTATCCGGCAAACACTAGTGGCAACCATCAGCATTACGTTCAAGTCCCTGAAGCCCGCCCGTACTTTCACCCTCCCTGTCCAGTCCACCGACACTATATCCGACATCAAATCGCGCCTTGCATCCCAGCCCCGTGCACCGCCTGCACATGCGCAGCGCTTACTGCTCAAAGGAAAGGCTCTTGTAGATACAAAACTTCTCAAAGAGTATGACGTAAAAGATGGCGATACCATAAATTTGATGGTCAAACCCGGCTTTGACTGGGATCCTACTACCAAGACCTCTTTCCCTACCATGGCCCCGTTAGACACAGAGTCAGCCACGAAGCTCACCGCGCCCCACAGACACACCCGGACACCTTCCATCGTTTTGTCGCCTTCCCCATCTATTGCCTCGCTTGAACCCGAGGGGAATGTAAAACCGCAGGACATCACGCTCACCCTCGACACCTCAACCATACCCACCGCCTCGCTCTCTCCTGCAATGCGATCATCGTACCAGACGACCATCTCCGAACCTGCGTTTTGGAGTCGGCTGCTTTCATTTCTACGGTACAACTTTCTTGCGCTCACATGCCAACATTACTCATTCTATCTAGGACCGAATTTCCCAACGAGGGAGACGCATTCGTCGCATTTGAAGATTTCCTTCGCGCGAGCAAGGGTGGCATGACTGCGAGTGAAATTGCCAAGATTCGTGATCATGTTGGCGTCGTGGGTATGGCTGGCACTTGATTGTCTCTGGGAGGATGATTCAGATAGAACGGGTCTAGCGCCGCTCTCTACGTAGCCTGTTTGTCATCGTATTGGTGCTGATATAAGGACCTCCGTCCTCGACCGAGTGATCAGTCATTCAAGTGAAAATTCGTCCCAGTATGGCCACTCCGCTCCGGCTTATAAGTCACGCCTTCAGGAGACCCCTAGTCGTGTCCTACTCATCACAGCTAGCCCATCGCCTACCGCACAGAACGTTTTGCATGACTGCCGCTCGTGACACCTCGCTGCAGTCGGACATTGGCAAAATGAAGCTCGAAGCTGATGGTTCATTCAAGAGAGCCGCCGCTTCCTTCAGGAATTGGATTCAGAAGGACGGCGAGTTTGCCGCCGAACGAGGTTCGTCCCCTTTGCATGCCCGATGTGGATTCACCCAGTTCGCCTCTCCAGACAGATATCACCTCTATGTCTCGTATGCGTGTCGTACGTCCCTTGCCCTCTCTCTCCACATATCTCTCCTCAGCCTCCTATCGCAGCATGGGCCACCCGCACACTCATCACGCGGAAATTGAAAGGCCTCGAAGACATCATTCGTACGTGTGCACCGCACCGCACGATCCTCCAAGTGTGTTCACCTTCTCTATAGCCGTCACCGTCGTATCTCCACACATGGGCAATTCAGGATGGCCGTTTGCCAACGTTGATGCATTTCCCGGGGCGGACGCCGACCCCTTATACGATGCCCAACACGTCAGAGATCTCTATTTGAGAGCGGATCCCAACTACGGTGGAAGGTACGCCACCACAACCGTATGAGGCACAAGGATCCGCTCACGCTCCGCGCGAAAAGGTTCACCGTGCCTGTTCTGTGGGACAAGAAGACGCACACGATCGTCAACAACGAAAGCTCTGAGATCATTCGTATATTCAATTCCGCCTTCAACGAGCTGCTTCCCCCGGAAAAAGCGTCCGTTGATATCTACCCCAAAGAGCACCGCCAGGAGATCGACGCGATCAACGAGTGGGTGTATGATACCGTGAACAGTACGTTTGGGGCTGTGCCCGTTCGGTCGTGGCTTGATCTTGATGCACCTTGTAGATGGCGTGTACAGGGCTGGGTTCGCGGGAACCCAGGAAGCGTACGAGAAGGCGGTGTACCCTCTCTTTGAAAGCCTGGACCGTCTCGAGACGATGCTGACCGGCAAGAATTATCTCGTTGGCGATACGCTCACAGAGGCAGATATCAGGCTCTTTGTCACCATTGTGAGCGCCTCGATCCCCCGTGCGACCCCAATCTCAATCACCTCTTGTAGATTCGCTTCGATCCAGTGTACGTTGGGCACTTTAAATGCAACCTGCGTACCATCCGGAATGGATATCCCGCCATTCACACGTGAGATCCTAATGTCCTCCAAGCGAAGTGGAGTCGCTAAACGATCGATCATTTGGGTCATCCTATGCATAGATGGCTGCGCAAGCTGTACTGGAATAATGACGCATTCAAGTCCACGACCAATTTCCAGCACATCAAAGTCCATTATTATTGGTCCCAGGTCTCGGTCCGTGTCCACATATTTATAACGTGTGGGGTCATGTCGCTCATACCAGCACAGGTTAACCCGACACGCGTCGTCGCCGTAGGGCCGACGCCTGACATTGAGCCGCTGTAGGTATGCGTACGTAGGTGTAACGATACTGCAGCGTGTACTACTACGAAAGTTGTTCCGGGAAATGTCATGTTTCAATCAGAGCACCCGCCGTGAACGGCAAACGGAAGACCATACGTGGATGGGAAGACTCAAAGAACGAGAGCGCCGGCAGAGGACGATATGACGATCATCAAGATCGTGAACATCAGAGAAAGCAGTGGTGTCTGCGGGTGAAGGACAGATCCTGCACTTGACGATGGAGGCGGACACTGAGAGACGAGTTGCGTTTGAGTGACTTGGAAGGTGGCCGAGGAAGTGGTAGTAGACGTAGTGGGGACGGACGACGGAGAACGGGAGGTAGTAAAAGTAGGAAGGTCCGAGCTTTGAGATGATGTGGAAGGGGACGTGGGAGGTGATGTAGGAGTTGCTGTGGAAGATGATGAAGTCTCTAGCGAAGACGTTCCGTCAGAAGAGGACGGAGAAGAAGATGTGTAGGTTGGCGCAGTGGAAGTGGGTGTAGGAGTGGATGTAGTTGACGTTCGCGAAGAATGGTCAAGTGAAGAACGTGTAGAAAATGCGGGCGTGAAAGTGGGCGTCGACGAGGTAGGCGACGTCGAGGAAGGATCGCTAAGCGAAGATGCTGTACTCGAAGAAGGCCGTGAATAACTAAACGAATGATGTGAAGAGGAAGAGGAAACAGAAGCGGGCAACGTGGAAGAAGGATGACGTGAGCGCCTTTGCGTGTGTGAGTGCAAGTGGGAACGGATATGCGGATAACTGGAGGAATACGGTATAGTAGCGGACGAGACTGGAGGGCTAGAGCTCGTAGAAGCGGCCGACGTCGATGTTGTCGTGGCTGTATCCGTTGTCGTTGGCGCTATTGAGGGTGTCAACGCCGTGCGGTGTCTATGTGATGGAACTCTTTTTGCATGAGCGACATGTGCATCGCCAATCGTGCCGCAGGTCGTATGACCAGAGGGAGGGCGTAATGCGTAGTGAGTAGGAGCCGCCAAAACCTCCTGATACAAGATAGAAGGTACTTCTAGGGCATCCCCAATGCAATCTTCGAACACTCCGGTACCGTAGTTTCCGGGGATATTCTCCGAACACCCAAAGATGTCGTGGATTCGTGTACATGTCGCGGATGCGGTCGCAGAGGGCTTACAGGCCCTGAAGCAGAATCGTTCTTGAGACACAAAGCTCTGTCAGATCTTGTAAGACTATTGCGTAACGATCGGTGAGGCTTTTACCGTCCAGTCGTAAATTTGTTCGAGCTGACCATACGCACGGGTGAAGACCAGACCGTGAGCGCGATCCTCCTCCCCACTCGCGCTGGCCACACCGTCAGCGGGTACATTGATATTAGCCAAGTCCCCGGCACCTAAAGCGTTCCGTTTAACAACCAATGGTGACATCGTTACAATAACCTACCTGAAATCTGAACGTATTCAGGAGTTATTACGAGGCGTACCCCCGATATCGTTCCGTCCGGAATGAGGCGGGTTCCGTGTACATTCTAAACGAGTAACGATTGGCCTATCAGAGACATGTATAGCCTCACAAGTTCAACACACCTTCATGCACCACGCGACTAAGGTGTGCTGTAAGGGCATGGTCGGCTTAAATCCCCTCCGGCGACAATGCAACTGACCTCCGTGTTGTTCCTGGTAGCTGAAAGAACTGGCTGTGAGGGGGCCCATAAGCAAAAGTCCTCCACAGAGTTTACTAGGAGACGGGTCATGCACGTATTCAGCAGACACGAACGCAAAAGGAAGCAGACAAGAACATACGGTAGGCAATCTGACACGGGCTAGCCTGACACCCATTGTACGTTGACTGTCCCTGCTTGACATCGTAAGCGCTACTCTGAGAAGAGCGTGTTTCGGTGTAGCTTGGACCGCTCGCCAGAATCAGAGCTGCCGACACGCCAGATATAAGACTTGCGAGGACATATGCACCAGCCCGAGGCATCGATATCCCTATGGTGCAGACGCCGTTGGACACTAGAACTTAAAAAGAAAGAGGAAAACGCGTTGGATCCACTTTTTGCGAGTTTATAGCCACCCAGAAGCATGGACATGTACGGTCCAAAGATAGCAGGACGCCTGGTGCGCGCGCAGGCACGGCAGGACCACAGTGGCACCGTGAACGGGTTCCGCAAGCTCGACCGGCCACTGGGTTTGGCCCCCTTGTGCCTGTTTGGGTAGCCCGAGGACAACTGCCACGGGTGAAACCTGGCAGGGACAACGCGCAAAGGGCACAGACGTTCCGATATTTGATGTAATGAAAACCGTACGCCCTCGGATTCGGAAGTCTTGCCTATCAGGCCATGCTCGTTCGGCGTGTGCGTACTTGGATCCTTTCCTCGTGTTGGGGACTGCTATCGTGGCTGAGAGAACATCATCGCAGGTACAAAGAAGATTTAGCTCTTGGCCTGCTCAGTTAAAAAACCCATACGTTGGCTACTACATGTAGCCCGCCACGGTGGACTGAAAAAGCACCGGTACGTCCATAGTCCGTTTAGTCCATGTCAGCCCATCCGACCGCTTCCAAAATTAGACGTTCGGAGTTTAAACCCCCCTAAGAGTAAACCGGGCACATGCTCACAGTAGTTTCGGTCGGAGAAGGTCGGAGGTCATATTCAAAGTCCATCTGTAACTCTGAAATAGAGGCTTGCCATTTCCGACAAGACCCCGCACCAATTTAGCAGGTATGGTTCATTTTACTTGGCCTCTCCGGGGAATGGTGGATGAGCGAAAAAGCATTGACAATGTTCCTTGAAAACGCAAGCGACGTTTGGGCGGACGACGGCAGCTGTGACAAACCGGTCCCGAGTTACCCGAGTCAAACTCCGAAGACAATTTAAACATGCTGAATCGGTCGTAAAGGCATAAACAAGATCCGGCGCCACATGCATATTAGACTC
>JBBPUP010000101.1:35487-54042 GCA_038094735.1 Exsudoporus floridanus
TGCCGAGTTTGAGCCACAACCTCAACAGACTGCTCAGCATCATCCTGTGTACCCGCCCCATCATATCCATATGATGCAGCACCATCCCCACTATCCGTCACCCCACAACCCATACGCGCCTCCACCCCAACAGACATCAGCACAAGTGAAGACTGAACCCGTGGACAGTCGGTACATCCTGAGTGCGCCTCCTGGCATGTCGCCCTACGCGCTTCCCCCTCTCCCCGGGCCTCAGCTAAATGGGGTGAAGCCACCTACATATCCGGGGGGACAGCAGGGCGTGTTATCTTTCTCCCCCCACCCACCGCATCTTGCGCGCCCCGCGGCCGTCCCGCGGCCATATGTCCCTCCGGCAACGGCGGCCGCGGCCTCGCAGCCTGCCTCAGCTTCCACGGCAGCGGCAACCGCACAGCAATCTGCTCAGTCCAGTCAGGGCACGCAACCTGCGGCCGCAGCTCAGCCGGCGGGACAGGCAGCCCGTCCGGCAGGTCAGCAGATCCCTCAAGTCGACGGGCCCTCGATGTCGGATTCGGAATCGCCGTCCCCGCCGCCGAGTCAATCCTTTGCACCTCGCCCCTCGCACCCGTCACTGCCTCAACCCACGCAGATATCGAGTACGTCTCAGGCGGGGGATGAGGTCATAAATAGCGATCTGGATGACTCTGACACGGAGGGTGAGGAAGATGCAGAAGAGGGCGGCCAAGGAGATACGGACATCGTGTTCTGCACTTATGACAAGGTTTGTTCACACGCTGAGTTTATATTCGTGGTGGGTCTCACTCCATGCATGGGTAGGTCGGACGAGTGAAGAACAAGTGGAAATGTATTCTAAAGGATGGCATGATCCATATCAATGGCAAAGATTACCTATTTACCAAGTGCACGGGGTAAGATCCATGGTTGGTGCATCTGGGCGATCTCACGATGCCATTGTTTTTACAGCGAATTCGAATGGTAGTTGTGTTCTTGGCACTCTTTTCTGGGACCACGCTCGTTAGATTTTATCTGCATTGCGCATTGCTATTTTGCACATTTAAGTCATCATTCAGTACTGTGAGACCGTCACTCTTTATGTACAATAGTAAACATCATGCACCATCATGCGGGTGTGGGACCAGATCGATAATCCCGGGACCCCTATTCTTGCGACGACCCACTCCTGGGCCATGGCGTCCGTGTCTCGCTCTCGTGAGATGGTGATGCAGTGATGACGATGGATTGATCTTCTCGAGGCGAGCACTCGAGACCGCCAAGTGGTCGTTGGTTATAAGCTCGCCTCCGCTCTCGACGTCTTTGTTAGCCCAGCACAGACACCCATCATACTCACCCCGATTCGCACCACCACCGACAGCCACATCCCGAGCGTGAATGAAGCTCCCCATGACGACTCGTCGAAGCGTTCCGGACCCATACGCGTTATTACCAGCCACCGGTGACACCAACCGATCTCCTTTTGGGTCGACGACACACCTGCGGGGATCAGCACGACCCAGTATACCCACCGATCAGCCGACGCGTGCCAGACGACGACGACGACGACGATAAGGAAACACCCACACGAGCGACGAGTGACGCAACCCACCGAGGCAGCCTCGCCGATTTCATATCAGATGCACATGCAGCGTGGAAAAAAGCAGGATGTAGAGTCCCAGGAAGAGAAGGGGAGGAGGTACGTCCTCTGAACCCTTGTTTCATCGTCGCAACCGACACGGATGAAGAACATGCGGTGGGCGCGAAACGAGGGGCGTGGTGGTGGCTGCGGTGGACGTCCATGTTCGTTGTTTGTATTCGTGTTCGAGTTCACGCGCGTCGTGCTTGATGTTTTGTTTGTTTTGTTTTTGTTTTTTTTTTCCCTCCCTCCTCCCCCGCGCCGTTTGGAGGTGTGGGTCCTGCTGGATGTGAGGGCCTAGGCTGCCTCGCAAGCGCCGCGTGTGTGAGGGGGAGGGGGGGGGGGAAGGGGGAAACAGTGATGTAGATCGGGGGGGGGGGACGCCGGTCATTCGTTCTGGATGAGTCATGATCTGGAAGAGTGTTGGGGACGACGAGATCGCGACGGGTCATCTCGAGCCCTTCTCTCGCCTGCAGGACGCTTTCGAAACGGGGGATATATCTATATCGTATATGTGTCCGATTTCGAAAGCGTCCTGCATGGTGGGCTGGGAGGAGACACGGCCTCCCCCTCCACGGCCGGCTCCAAGAAGGAATGCCGAGATGCCTGAGAGCGCCTGCTTTTACCAATTCCAAGAGGCAAGTGATGACCAAAAAAAAAAAGGGGGGGGGGAGGGGAGGACCCGGAGGGTCATCCAGATGGAAGAGTGGGTCGCCCGGTCCAGGCAATCCCAATTATTTTCATAACGAGTTATCTTGCCGATCGTCCCAAACAAGCACTTCTTCACGTTTACGCCTTCATATGACTGTGCATGGTAGAAGAAGAAGGAAAAAAAGAAAAAAAAAAAATTATATGATGCCCGGAATGATCCGCTCCATATACCCACCCAAAAAGAAGGAAAGAAAAAAAAAAGATTCATTTTAGAGATCGCGTGCTTGCAGATAGAACGGGTCGAGATCTCCCTCTCTCTCTCCTGGCAGGAGACCCGCTTTGTTCACGATCGGGGGTTCTTGAGTCATAGCGCACGAACGAAAAAAGAAAACAAGGTTGGGGGTTCATCGATCGTCCTTCCCCCCCTTCCCTTGGTGTGGAAAGCAGGGCCCCCTCTGTTGTGTTTTTTTTTTTTGGATCGCCTAATCAGCCCCAAGAACGCGACGAGGTGGAGCGGAAACTTTGCACACCCGAACCAAAAATGGGTCGGTCGCTCGTATCGCCTATTCAAGGCAACGTCTCGGGGGCAGCACGCTGTCAATTACAACGTACCACGCCGCACGTTTCTCATCGCCATGGCAAGAACGGAAGGGGACCGCGCCCTCGTAGGGGGGCAACTGAATACAAAAGGGCAATCCAACGCTGCCACGAGTGCACACGTTTAAAATAAATAGAAAAAAAAAAACGCTCATCGCCAGCCACGCGAGAACGGACGCTGGCGTTGGTGCCGCGCCCTTTTTTTCTGGAAGGAACCTTTCCGGCGGTGCTTCCTTCCATACATACAGTACGTCTTGACAGCTTGATAACCGTCCTCCTCCCAATTGGGGTGGGGGTGGGATAACGTCCCCCGTTCGGCCCTGGAACGGTGCCGTCGATAAAAAGGGCACAGATCACGAGACCTTCGAAAGGGGGACTGGACAGGAAGAAGGATGCACCGCGGCTTTGTCATATGTCGGTACCTGGGAGGATCACCGTTCGTACGGGTGCACTGGGGTGGACTATTCTTCCTCTGTGATCGTCGTCTACGTTGAACATTTATAGCAAGGGCGGCTCAAGGGTGTTGTCGATACCACAGCGACCGGCGGGGCAAAGTGAACGTTATCGTGCCTGCTCGAGTCTTACGGACCGGGTGACGGACCTGAATTTATCTGTAATTGGCATCAACGTACAGAGCGGAAACAATATCCACACAATTTTTGCATGTCGTCACTGGTATAATTAAGCCAAATGCATAGTAATGTTCACGGAACACAAGAAGCGTTTAGTGTAGTTAGAGTACACGAGAAAAAAAAAAAAAAAAAAAGAACTCTGGCCGTCCTACGGATCCAAAAGTCTAGTCACAGCCATCTCCCGGGTCAGAAGGACGATTGTCTTCGCTATTGCGGGTACCCGTTGTCGTGATTATCGCTTTGCGGGCTAAGAGAGCAAGATAATTTATCACCGCTGCACGGGATAAGAATCCGAAAATAGTCACCCGGACCGTGATCCTAATGACCGCAAAGCCATATCGTCGACGGGGTTTCTGCGGTACGTGCGTCGTTGCAAAGAATGAAGCGGTGCAAGATCGACCCTAGATGACCCGATGGCACCTGCAGGATCCTCTGAAGTCCTCACCGCATAAAGTTGAGTGGGAGGTTCAGAGCGAAATAGCTGAGCAGGTGGCGGAAGAGATATCTGAGGATAATTGTGATGAGGTTGCGCGATTGCAGTTGGATGTGAGTTGGACGCGAGTGTGCTTTCGTCTTGGCCCGTATCGGGAATGGGTTGAAATAAACCGACCGTGGATGAGAGCCGATCAAAATTCGAAGCAGATTCTTGTACAGAGCTCGAATAAGTACAAGCCAATTCGGGCCGATACGCCCCTCTGTCGTCGACAGAAGAGCTGGTTGGTAGCGTTGCAGCAGGGCGGGATTGGGGGGCGGGATTGGGGATGGACGAATACTCTGCCGACCGACCCTGATCGAGAGTGATTCTTCGGTTTCTCCTCGGGGAATTGGACTGAGAATCAGGAATGCCCGGTAAAGATGAACGGCGATATTTGTAGTCAATGTCCTCGGCCTCGGGTCTCAGCGGGGGTAGTGTATGAAGGGTTCCAAGAGGCGGGAGAGGCGGAGGCACGGAGTATTGCGGAATGTCGGAAGGGTGATGGAAGGCAGGAGGGTGGGAAGCCTGGGGGCTAACTCGATAAGGTTCCTGGGTGAAGGTTGGTGGTGACGGCCCTGGGTAGGGGGTAGGCTGGGTAGGATATGCGGCAGGGAATGGGGCGTAGGTTCTGGACACGGAGGAGGGTACTTTGAAGACATCTGTGCGGGCACGCGTCTCATCCCCCTTGCGGTTCTTGCTGACGCGGGTGCTCTGGAAGCTGCCCTCTGGGACCACAAGCTCGGCAACGGCAGGAATATCGTCAATAGTGCCAAGCTGGTCGACGGTTGCTTGTGTGAAATATGCGGCTATTCTGGATCAGGACAAGACGTACGACAAATATGTTGTTGAGAACTTACTCAGGTGCCATTTTCGGCGACCCTTTTCTGTTTCGACCCAAACGGAGTATGTTTGCTTTACTAGCGGGTCCCAGTCTCGCGGGGGCTGCTTATCGGACGTGCTGGATCGGAACTACTGTGAGGCAGGAACCAGACATGTATTTTTTGCGGATGATAGTTACCCCGAGTGGCCGGCATCTGGAGGCGGCGTGTATTTTTCGTAGTAAAAGAGGAATTCCTGGAAATGCAGACGTGAGCGGGGAGCAGGTGGCAATGGGCGGAGAATGGGAGCGCACGTCTCGCACGCGGGAGGGGCTCCAGCGACGACCCTCGGTGAAGCGCTCGATGCCGAGACCGGTGATTTCGGTGTGGGGACCCCGTTCCTCCCAGGCGTAGACACAGCCTGAACGCAGGGCAAGGCGTTCGTCTGCGTCGAGCCGTCTGGTGATCATGGGGAGCACGCGGCGCTGGACGGCATAGAAGATCTTGTGCGCGTCGCGGGTGGAGCGGATGCGGACGTTGGAGCAGGTCGGTCTCTGCTGCATTGCGATGGGAGGGAGAGGCAGGGAGGACAGAGGGCGCGAATGGAGGCGTATATATTCTCTCCGAGATCTGGTGAGGGGGAGGAGTCTATTTGGTAATTTAGTTTGGTAATTAATTAAACTATTTTCTAACCCAGAGATGGAGAGATTTTATTCAGAAAACTGTGGACGGAAAAGGTGATAGCACGATAATTACCGCACGCATCCGCAACCTTATTGGTGCAAGTGACCCAAAAGGTTGGTCGTCAATCTCGATTGCAGCCCGAAACTCTATCACTTTATTGCAACTTAAACCACAGTAGCCACCCAAACGACGAAAAAAAAAAAAAAAATTGTATTCGAGTGGTCGCCCCTCCCGGCATACGCCGACCCTCGCCTTCTTCGCCCTCACCCTGCAGATCGGTCGTGGAAAGTCCCGCGATGACCGGCCAGCTGAGCCAGGCCTGCGCCCGACCGATCCACCGTCGCTGCACCCGCGGTCTCTGCACGCTCCCCGTGACGTCCAGCCCCGTCGCTGATGCCCCGGCCCCGTCCCCCAGCGATCCCCTGCTAAAACGTTTAACTACCCTAATTCTCAATCACATTTCCGTCTTACCCATACACGTCATGGCGACCCCCCGCCCAAGCCAACGTGGTGCGTTTCACGTGCTCCTCGGCACCTCGCGAACAGGCCTCCCTCGATTCAAGGGCGTCCTTGTTATGGGAAGATGCATATCCCTATCCACCTCCACTCATCATTTTTATCCCCATTCACTGTCCGCCGTTCATAGAAAGCGCCCTCTTTCTCATGCGGGTCAATCACAACACGTCGTAGCCTGGTTACGGGATCGTTGCTTTTTTTGTTCGCCACTGCTCTACCGCCTCGGCTTCATTTTCCCTCCGATCCCTAACGCCGTCCCCCTTCTCAAACATGCCCGGCCCATGCTCTTCTCGGCCGCTCAGAATCCTAGAATAGGCTCTCTTCTCAGCACGCCTGGATGGGCAGAGCCACCTGCATATGGATCAATCCCCGTCGTCAGGTTGCGACATCGACACTAAACTTTGATATCGCACAGCTCCTCTGCTGACTAAATCCAAACTCTGGACCGTGCTCATTTTAGGATGCTGCCGTGCGCTCCAGCACTTGTTGGACGATCAGATGCGATCCTGTGGCGTGGCGTGCCCACATAACCTTGAGTCAGCATTCTCGACCATCATCGAGGCATCGGGTACAGGATGACAGCACATACGCACGCAGGTCAGTGTAAAGTTACATGAATGTAAATGGAGCGCCAGGAGTGGTTTGCAGATTACACATCCTGATGATCGCCAAGGAGTGGCGAACGGCAAACTCACCGCCCAGCCAAATTAGTCCAGCAGGGTCTCATCGGTGGCCGAGGAGGCGCGGTGGCCCCCTGCCGACACGCCACGTGCTGGTATATGTCGTTCCACTAGGACTACAGCATCATACATGGTTCCACGTCCTGTCTACTGAAATACAAATGTACCAAGAAATGAAAGCGAAGCAAAGCAGAGCGCACAAAGTAAGAGAGTCCAATCAGTCGAGGCAGCATAGCGATGATGGTGAACGTGTATGGTCTCGTGTGTGGCCAGAGATGTATCCGAAATAGCAAGGAGAATCAAGTCAAGCTGGGGTAGAGGGTCATGAGTATTTCCTCGTCCACTGGGTGCCTCCGGGGCGGCGGAAGATTTTGAAGGTATACGAGTGGTGCAAGTGTCTGCCCTCCTTTTCTTTCCAAACTCAGCGGCCGGTGGGGTGCATCACCACCGGGTACAGAGAGCGTCATCGTGGTCTGGAATACCGGATTGAAAGAGTGTATAGGAGAGGGGTAGGGCGCGAACTGTTGGTGAGACGCCAGATGGTTGCCCTGCTCGTCTCCCCGCGCACGGTGTCGGGGCGGGTGACGAGCGCTTCGGTATGTCCCTGGCGGAACGTCGAGCCGGGCAAGGTCGGGTATATCGGTCACCGTACGCAGGCTGTCGGCCGTGTCTGGGGTGAAGTATGCGACTGCAAGACCCCGTCAGCGCAGAACGACGACGCGGAACAACATTGACAGACTCAGGTGCCATTTCCGACGTCCCCGCGGCGTCTCGACGTATACAGAATAGGTTTGCTTGACAAGTGAGGAGCGTACTGGTTCCTGGCGGCGGTTATTGTGATGATGCGATCCAGAGCCGAGGCTACTAGACGAAGTGAGCCAGCTAGGCACAGGCAGAAGGCGATCCACGCACGTCGTATCTGAATCCGAGTTCAGGTCTACATCGACCGGCTCTGGACCTTTCTCTTGATAAAAGAGGAATTCCTGGTGACGCATGAGCTGACGCGGCCGGGGGAACACACTGAAACGAGCTCACGTCTCGGACACGACTAGGGCCCCATCTATTTGCAAAACCGGTAAATAGGAATCGTGGGGTCGTGAGAGAACTTGCCTCTTGCCATCCGTCCATCGTTCAATGCCAAGCTGCGACCCTGGTTTATGAAATGGCTGCGGTGGTGGTATGAGCGACGTACTCACCCCTGTTGCTTCTGGGTTGGGCCCGCGCTCCTCCCAGACGAAGACGCTGCCGGACGTAATCGCCCTCCTCTCCTCGGTATCCAAGCGTCTGGTTACCATTGGTAGCACCTTGATGTTGACCGCATGGAATATGACCTGGGCGTCCTGAGGCGATCTGTGACGAGGAGTCCATTTTTCGGGTGGGGGCAACAGCTTGACGTTTGACGTACCGCACACGAAGTCTCGTACAGGTGGGCCGCTGCATCCTCGATCGCTGGAAGACGGAAATGCGTCGTGCGTGGTAGACGTACGAGGGAGAAGGGGTGGATTTAATGAGTCTGGAATCCGAGTTGTATGGCGGGGTGAGAATCATTCGACGCTGCTCTCGCAGGCGTCAGCGAGGGTATTGAGATGGGGGTGAAGACACGCGGGAGAAATGCAGGAACGACTTGTCCTTAAATATCAGCGGAACAAGCCTATTTGACGATACCGGGCGCTTGCCTTTAAGTGTGCGCGTGATGTAAAACGGCTGACGGTCGGTTGTGATGAAGGGGCTCGATGGGAAAACTGGACGACGCCTCATTGGCAGATCACTGAAAGGGACCGCAGCAGCTGTGGGTAGCTAATAGAGTTTTAGGGACCCCGTCGAGGCGGCGGGGCCTTGGAATGGATGTGGTCCTCCTTATTATTCGCTACCAAAGTAACCGAGGAGGGTGGGCGGCGACGTTGGCGAACTGACATCGCGGCAGCCAACTCTATTCAATCTGTCAGGCTTAATATTCATATTCCAGTTAGCCCCGCCCAGTGTACACCGCCATGTCCCATTGTCCCTGGGGCTAATGACAATTGAAAAGCCTAATAGAATCCGTGCAAATAAAATTTTCTGATTGAGGTGGACGAAGGGCGACCCGTCATTACGTCAGCGACCACCGGACACTTTGCCATTTCGATTTCGAGCCTTTGAATGATCAGCCCGCTCGCGCGATACCTCCCAAGGCGCCTGAGCTCCACCCTCCAGAACATGTCCGTCCAGCAGCCTGCTTGGAATGTCCCGACGCGCCAGATAGAGGAGCCCGTCTTGAAGGTGTACAATTCCTTGACCAAGACCAAGGTATGCGTCTCATCCTCCATCACGATGTCCAACGGCCTTCACGTCCGCGCAGACAGAGTTCGTCCCGAGGAATGGACGTCTGGTCAAATGGTACAACTGCGGGCCGACGGTATACGACGCCTCTCACATGGGCCACGCAAGGTTTGGCTGTGTTCGATCGAGTCACGGTGACCTCGCCCTAACCACCCTTGGTTTCAAGAAACTATGTCACCCAAGACGTTATCCGCAGAATCATCTCGGACTATTTTGGCTATGATGTCCACTTTGTCATGAACATCACCGACATCGATGACAAGGTGCGTCCCCTCGTTGTCTTCGTCTTTGCTTCCCTGATCTGGAACAGATTATCCTACGGGCGCGTCAAAACCATCTCTTTGAGAATTTCCGCGCCCAAACGTCTTTGCTCACTCCTGATCTTGTCAACAAAGTGCAAGATGCCTGGCAGTCACATGTCTTGGACAAGGTATCCAAGGGGCTACCAGACAGCATCAGGCCTACAGCGGAAACCGTACACGCACTGTGGCCACAAATTGAAGCTCTTCGAGACGACAAGGTTCAAAAGGCCGAGTGTTTGCAGCGGGACGAAAAGTTTGAGATGAATCTTGGCACTGCTGTGCGTTCTTTCATGTTCTACGCGTCCGTCCCCCGCCCATGCACCACAGATTCGCACAGCTTCCGCACTATCAGCTGCACAGCAAGGCAAAAAAGATAGGGAATCTGCCTTGGCTCTGTTAGACGAGTCCCGGGATGTACTATCGGCATCTCTAGACAAAGAGGTGACGATCTTCCAGTCAGATCGGTACACAGACTGACTCGTCTGCGTAGTTGAAGCATACGGTGACCGATCCGTCCATCTCTCGTTCCCTAGCCGCTTTCTGGGAGGATCAGTTTTTCAAGGACATGGATCGTCTGCGGGTTCGGAGACCTGACACGTTGACACGCGTGACGGAGTATGTGCCGGAAATCGTAGAATTCGTGAAACGTATTATGGAAAATGGCTATGCTTATGAACTTGAAGGCAGCGTCTATTTTGACACCGTCGTCTTCGACTCCTCGGAGAATCACACTTATGCGAAATTAGAACCTTGGAGTAAAGGAAATAGAGAATTGCTTGCGGAAGGAGAAGGTTGGTCCTTGAAAATGTCGACATGCATTCTGGAAATGACATTTATATCCGCACAGGTGCACTCTCGGTTACCACCGGCAAACGTTCCGCATCAGATTTCGCCTTGTGGAAAGCATCAAAGCCCGGGGAACCCTCATGGCCGTCACCGTGGGGTCCCGGCCGTCCAGGTTGGCATATCGAATGTTCGGTAATGGCCAGTGCAATATTTGGTGACAACATGGACATACATTCGGGTGGCATCGATCTCGCATTTCCGCACCATGATAACGAGATGGCACAGTCCGAGGTGAGACGGTAACTCCGCGGCCCGAGACGCCCAACTTTCTCAAGTTGCATAGGCATACCACGAGTGCAGCGCATGGGTCAACTATTTCATCCACACGGGCCACCTGCACATCGAGGGTCTCAAGATGAGCAAATCACTCAAGAACTTTATTACCATTGACGTGGGGCCCGTGGTGTTTGCCGCCTAAACTGCTCACTAAAGTGATATCAGGACATCCTGCAAAGATTCACCTCGCGTCAGCTTCGTCTCGCATTCTTATCTCAATTATGGAATGCCAAGGTGGATTTCTCCGAGTCGCTCATGACAGGCGAAGTAAAAACGATCGAGACCACGTTCAACGTAGGCGTTGCGATGATGTCCAAGTGTGCCTATCTGATGTCCTTGTAGAACTTTTTCGTGACAGTGAAAGCTCTGTTGTCGGCCCACGAGGGAAAATCAGATGGATATCACCACTACGAAGAGCCCGAACGGGATCTCGCGAACGGGTAAGCATGCTCTCGGGCTCTACCCTGTCGCATCTTACGTTTGCAGGCTTAATGAAAGCAAGTTGGCATTCCGCTCCGCACTCTGCGACTCTTTTAATACCCCTGAGGCTCTCAAAATACTACGCGATTTGGTCTCGCGCACCAACGTTTACATCAACACCCGCGTAAAGTCCCTCAACGTTGCCTTGGTCGAGCAATCCGCCCGGTGGGTGGGCGACATGTTGCGAATCTTTGGCCTCGGAGAGGGAGAGAGACTTGAACTAGGGTGGGGACAAGAGACCACTGGCGACGCGAATGCTGTCAACGTAAGCATCCCCACTGTTTTCGCGAGACCCCTATCTCAACCCGTGTCCGTTCTAGCGGGAAGAACTGCTGCTTCCGTATCTTCGCACGCTTTCCTCCTTCAGGGACGGTGTCCGACAATTGGCCATTGCAAAAGGGGACGATTCCCTGAAGGAGATCTTGAAACTGTGTGATCGGCTTCGCGACGAGGACTTGGTCCCGTTGGGCGTAGCGCTGGACGACCAAGAAGGTATCACGTGCTGGTATACACTCGTGAGTACCCACGCTGAGGTCTCATCACAGATGGCAAAGCCCTCGTCAAACTGGTTTCCGCGTCGGAGTTGATCAAGGCCCGTGACGAGAAGCGGCAGAAGCTTGAGGCTCAGGCAGCCAGGAAAGCCGTGTTGGCACAAGCCGAACGGGATAAGCGCCTGGCAAAACTGGGAAAAGGGCGTACACCGCCCGGAGCGCTGTTTAAGCCGCCAAACGTCCCCGAGGGCCAATACAGCCAGTGGAACGAACAGGGCATTCCTACGGCTGATGGTGAGGGTGGGAAGCTGAGTAAAAGCCTGGAAAAGAGGCTATTGAAAGAGTGGACCGTCCAGAAGAAACTGCACGAGGAGTTTTTGGCGTGGCAGCAGCAGCAACAATAGCACCGTCCGAGGGGACTATCATACGATAGATTACCAGATCAGTTGTTACCAATCGCACCCCTTCACAATCAGATCGGCGATGGTTTCTAATCCAAGCTTGTCCTCTTCGTCGAACCCACCCCACACGAGGCAATCCAGATCCAGAACCCCCAATACCACTTGGTCATTTCCGTTCTGTAAAATCAGGGGACAGACGATCTCACTTTTAGTCTCTCCATCACAGGCGATGTGACCAGGGTACTCGTCCACATTCGGGACGATGACGGTTTTCCGCTGTAAGAAGGCGCCAGCACACACGCCTCTGGCGTGATCTGGCGAGACATTGATAAATTGACACGCAGGCTTTCCGCAGAACGGCCCCAAAAAGAGGGTGTTCTCATGTGCCGTCGCGGTGCTCTGATCTCTCTCTCGCACCCCGGCAAAACGGGGTTCAGGGAAGACGGACGGGGTGAGGTAGAATCCTGCAATCACGCTGTCAGAAAGCGGGGATCTACGGCTACGTAGGTCTAGAACCGCATTATATGCGTTCCACCGCTCGAAGAACGAGATGGGATCGAGGCGCGATCGCGACCAGGTCCAGGGGAGGCAGGCAGAAAGTGCGAACGGAGCGGAGGAGGATGCGGCTCACCACACCAGTTCACGGCACGATCGCCGTCGCCGAAATGAGGCGTGAAGGCGAGGAGGGAGTTGTATATGAGGGAAGATGCATTGGCTAGGTTCGTGACCTGGAAAGAGAATGAATGGCGTCGTTGGGACGACCGTGAGATGTCATGCCATACCCAGTGTCTTTGGTCTGCCAGAAGGTGCCGTAATTGATCGCGGACGTGGGTCCAAAACGCGGCCTTTGAGGTGATCTCTGGAGGGACGAGCGACGAATCTGCGTGGGGCATGATGTTATCAACTTGAGACAAGATCGTCTATCTATGATCATGATAATATTGCTTATGTAAGTAAGGGGTTACGTAGCCTTGCAATACCGCGTGCTGGCTCTCAACCATTAACCATCACAAGACGTAGGAAGCCGACCGCTGCTTACGCTTCTCATGTGGACTGGATGCTCGAGTTCGACGAGTGCGATCAGATACTCGTCACAAATCCGTTTGCAGACGATGGTTCCCCGGTATCGTCTTGTGACGAACGCGATGCGTTCGTCGCCCTGACACTCGGCAGCTCCGAGTCGTCGGAGCACCATCCTCTTCGGAGCAGATCCGTCTCGCCAGCGCGGCGCTGTAATGCACCGACCATACCGTCCGTCACTGTGGTCGGTAGCGAAGGCGAGATGCGGGCTGGGTTGACGGACATGCTAGGCTTGAACGGATCGTCTGCCAAAGTGGCTGCCGAGGAAGACCGGACTGGTGCTGGCGAGGCACTTGGCAGCGGCAGCGATGCCATCATACACCCCGTTTGTCCATTCCATCCCTGTGGCTTTCAAAGGCGTTAAATCCCTCGCAGGTCGGCCCGAATGATTCTTTTGCTGGCGTCGCCCTCCGCTACGGAGTGTCGATCGCTGCCCTTCGTCGTGCCAACCAGTTGTGGCCGTCCGACCCGATCCATCTCCGCACGGAGCTCGTGATTCCGCGCGGGGATGCTTTTCGCGTCAGGCGCAGGCCTACGCGCAGTTCGAGTCCGGACACGGCTTTCCAATCTACTGTCGAACAAACACTGACTTTGTCCCCCGATCTCGTCGCGTCCTCTCTCGTGGCTGCGCGGAACATGATCATCTCTGTACTTCCGGCCCGTATATCTATGGAATCGTTGAGCTCCAAGGCGAGCACGAGCGAGGACCACGAATTGGATGATTTTCAGAGAGGTCGCGCACGCAAGATGTCGACCGCCGGTACGCCCGTTGCCGAAGAGGGCCACGAACTCTCCATGTTGGCCACTCCACACGCAGGGTATAAGCAGCCTGGCGTTGCTCTGTACGCATCCAGCAACAAACACCTGGACGACGATCACATTCTCCCCGCCGATCACTTGCGTTCGCGGTCCATCTCTTCGTCGCCCAGCGTGTCGCTCGAGCAGCTGTCTCGTGTGCAGCCGTTTGCTGTGCTTCCATTACGCACGTCGCAGTTGGAGCCGGAGCCTGCCATGGAGTTGCCTGTCCGGCGTCCTCGCATGTAGCGATCGTCGTTTGTGGATGGACGGTACGCTGTGTCGACATCAAAATGCTTCCATGTAGACCATGATACGCGTTACGGTTATTTCGTCGATTATTGTTACGTCGTTGATGGCAGTCCTCGCTTTCATGAGGGTGGTGTCAGGATGTTCCTTGGTATATCTTCGCAGCGGCTCGGTCATCTCTTCCCCCTTCCCTCTGGCCTCTGGCTTGACTCGCCGGGGCAGGGACATTGACTTTTGGTGTTGCGATGGATATACCGTAGAGAGCCGAGGTTGCCTGGTTCGACCGGAAGCAAATTTCGGGCTATAGATGTTGCTGATTTGGTTTATCGTCGTACTCTGCGAACGTTGTTTGTCCATTCAATCGAATCACTGCCGCCTTGGCGAGACTTTTTTTCATTCCCATTTACATACTCTTTGCCTTTTCCATATGTGGACTGTGCTACATTTACCATCTCGAACTCTACCTTTCTCGAATGCAATTTCATAGATGCTTCACTGTCGACACTTGTGGAACTTGCTGTTTGCTTGATTTTGAAAGAGGTGTTTATCCGTGCTGTCGCAAGTAGAAAAAGTAACCACTGATACGTTCCGGGTTTGTCTGCCCGAAAATTTTCCGGGGAGCGTATGTTCTGAGAACGACATGCATCTCGCTCTCACGGACCTATACGCGACAAAAGAGGTATGTCTACACTTATCATTGTGTGTAGCGGCCCGGGCCGGAGTCACGGAGTTCGAGTTCTAGAACACGGAGGTGTACCTCAGTAGGAATGACTACTACCTCCCAGGTGATTATCCCGGGTTGTGTATAGAGCACCACTGGTGGCAGGCAGGCCTTGCAGCGCAGACACTAGTTTGGGCAAGCTGCTCAGCCAATCTCGCTCAGGTAGTTGTCAAGTACGCACGCGGGGTTCATGTGACCCTCGGCTATGACTCAAAGGCTCAACGATGGCCCTCCGCCTCGGGGTGTCACGGTCGCACCACGGCACCCCACCCGACTATTTCAGGTGAGAACGAACGGCGTGATGGGTGGGTCCGCGGTTTGATTCGCACCGAACACGCTTATCACCCTCGCTCTCTTACTCGCACACATCATATCCAACATGGACAAGGTAGGACAACCCGGTCTGACGGGCCCTGCCCTCGTGTCCGCGATCACCTCCGTGTGCAGCCTTGGGTTCTGGCTCTTTGGCTACGACCAGGGCGTCATGTCTGGCGTTGTCGTCTCGCAGCCGTGGCTCGCGCAGATGGGGAATCCGAGCACCGTGATGATCGGTACGATCACGTCGCTTTATGATATCGGTGCCATCGTGGGTGCCATCGCGGCTGCGAGCAGTTCCGAGCGTCTGGGTCGAAAACGAACGCTTGTTCTCGGGGCGGTTATTCTCATCGTCGGTTCGGTGCTCATGGGCTCTGCGTTTGAACGGATTCAGATGATGGTGGCGCGTGTCATCACTGGTATCGGTAAGGTTTTCTTTCTTGCTGCTTTTTTTCTTTTTTTTTTTTTTTTTGCATTCCGAGAGGGTCGACTGACCATCTATTCGACAGGAATTGGTTACATCACGTCGGGTCAGTTTCAACTTCGGTAACACGTCTAGAGATGGTCGTTCACCATATTTTTCAGTGACCCCTGTCTACCAGAGCGAGATAACGTTGCCAGAGCACCGCGGTTGGCTGGTTTGCTGTCAACTGACGAGCATGCTCGGCGGGCTCATGCTTGCATACTGGATAAACTACGGGTTCTATTTCCACAGCAGCTCAGCGCAGTGGCGTTTCCCCCTCCTTTTCCAATGTGTCTTTGCCATCTACGTCATCGTCGTCACGCTCTGGCTTCCCGAAACACCACGTTGGCTCATGCAGCACGACTCTACGCCCGATCGGGGCACCGTCGTCCTTGCAAAGTTGCGAGGTGTGTCGTCTGATCATCCCACGGTCCAGCGCGAGCGCGCAGAAATCCTGGACGCCATCTCGCTCGAAGCGAAAGAGAAAGGTTCTTGGTCGGACCTTTTCAAAGATCATGGCATTCGGGGAAATAAGCGGTTCTATCTTGCCCTCGGCATCCAGTTTATGCAGCAGATGACAGGTACGTTTCCTACAATATGCAATTGCGACAGTGTTTACAGTAAAACCATCCCATTAGGCATTAATATCGTCACCTACTATGCGCCAACGTTGTTCCAACAAAGCCTAGGAATGTCACAAGAACGATCTCTATTCCTGGGCTGTTTCCTGCAAGTGTGGTATATCATAGCCTCCTTTGTTACCGTGAGCATGTGGACGTCCGTATTTCTTCGGTATCTAACCATGGTGTATGGGTTATAGTGGTACACTATCGATCGTGTGGGACGTCGAAAGCTCTGGATCTCGATGGCATGCGGACAGTGTCTGGTGCTCGTGTTAGAAGCAATCTGTGTGCAGTTGAACACATCCCGGGCAAGTATTGGCGCTGTCTTCTTGGTGTTTGCGTACGAAGCATGCTTTACATGGGGTTGGTCATCATTCCTTTTGCTTTCGTCTTCATTTCTGATACCTTCACATAGGCTGGATGGCGACTGTCTGGATATATCCACCTGAGATCCTACCTCTCAAGCTTCGTGCAAAGGGTGCCGCACTTGCAGCAGCCGCCGATTTCCTAGGAAACTTTGTGGTTCGTCTCCATCATCCAGTTCGAACGGCTGATCCAAGCGCATATCTCTACAGGTCGTGCAGATCACGCCGCCTGCGTTACACAACATTGGATACAAGACGTACATCATCTTCGCGATATTCAACTTTGTCAATGCATGTATCGTATGGGCGTTTTACCCCGAGACGTCGGGACTGACGCTCGAGTCGGTGGACGACCTGTTTCGGCGCGATGACGAGCCTGCTGGTTCGCGCAAGTTCGGGTTGCAATGGTCGATTGTCGAGAAGGCGGCGGCGACTGTCGAGAGGGTGAGGAGGGACCGTGCTGCTGGTGTAGAGGGTGCGGCGCGATCGGGTATGGTGCAGGAAAAAGAATCGGTCGAAGAGGTCGAGGTGAAGGGTTGATGAGTCTTTACGAGTGTATTCAAAGTCACAGAGTCATGTGGGGGCATGTCATAAATATATGGCTCGGCGGGAGAGCCCCTCGCTATCTGGCATGAAAACAGGAAGGGTGAGTGCCGTGTGCATTGGGATGGCAACAAGCGCTCAAGGTCACGAGGTGCTCCTGAAGTTTGTGTGATCTTGTGCGAATTGATAAGGGTGCACGTGTATGCCAGGCGACGATGGCGCACAGCAAGTAGACGACCACGCATCCTTTCTCCCATCTCTCTGATACATGAATTCGAGAAAGAATGAACGCTCGAGGGATGGTAAGTAGTAAACGGGCGAGACATAGTGCGATACTGATAGGCACCGCAGAGTCAAGTGTAAACAGTCCCAGCTCCAGCGCCGCTTGCGAAATCGAAGCAAAACCAGTTGAAATCGTTGGGCGGCATAAGATTTATTCAGTTGCCTTCCTCGGTGATGGGAAGCACATTGTGAGCGGTGGTGAGGAAGGGAAGATTCGACGTTGGCGAACGGAAGATGGCAAGGAGATGGGGACGGCAATGGACGCGGGGAGTCCGGTTATCAACATCGCAGTGTCACGAGACGGGAAGTGGATCGTAAGTGGGACGATCAGTGGCGTGCTGACGGTGTGGGATGCAAAAAGCCACAGGAAGGTGATCGGGTGGCAAGGACACAGCAGACCGGTGAATACGGTGGACATCTCACCAGACGGGGAGAGGGTTGCGACAGGATCGGATGATGCGACTGCCTGCGTCTGGTCACTCTCGACTGGTCGGCGACTGCTCGGTCCCTGGGAACACGATTTGGACATGGCCGCAGCCAAGTTCTCACCTGACGGACGCCTCCTCGCCACTGCCACGTGGGGTCGTGACTCTGTTCGGGTCTATGACACTCGGAACACCAGCCGCCTCCTCGTCGACGTGCCGATCGAGGTCAGTAGCCCATTCAACCAATCGCTCGTCTGGGTCAACAAGATTCTATTTGCCTTATCCCGTGACGGAAAGATCAACTATATCGACGTCTCAAGGGGGGCCGCGTTCTCTTCATGGCCTATTCACAGCAGCGGCCTGGCTGGGTGCATCGCCGTAGCGAACAATGGCACATTCATTGCAGCTTCTGCCGGTTCCATGGTGTCATTCTGGGACACTAAAACACGCAAGCAAATTGGGACAATCATCAAGCATTCAGATTATGGCATAGAGTCCATGGCCATCTCAGCAAACCACGACCTTGTGATCGGCGGAGGCAGGACAATTACCCTGCAGAATGTCTCTAATGTGCTCTCCTCATCCTATCATAAAGACGGAGATGTAAGTGTACTTGCATGAAGGGTCCACTGCAGCATTCGTTCCTGACGACAAACTGCTTCGTTGACAGCAACAGACGCTCCGTGAGCAGGAAACCCAGCGCATGAAGGTGGAAAAGGTTGGTCTCGAGGGACCCATCCAGCCTTTTCGTGTACAGGAGAGCTCTAGTGTGTTCATTCATTCGCACCCAAACTTTGCTTCATTGACATTAATGTGAACTAGAGAGTAAAATTACAGATCTCGAGAAGACCATCCAGCAACTCCGCAACCAGCTCTCTGACTCGCGACGTGCAGCTACTCAGGAGAAGGATAGCCTG
>JBBPUP010000102.1:21597-31878 GCA_038094735.1 Exsudoporus floridanus
TGCTGACCATCAGTGGCCTCATCTCTGCATGGCACTGCAGGCCCCAGGGTGATGTGAGTGAGATTACGAGTGCGATGAGAGGAGGCGTACTTGGTGACAGAACCAGAGCGGATCTCTGGAGGACATCGCAGCGTTGGTGATAGCGGTGGGCAGAGACTGGGACGGCCAAGGTCGATTGCTGTGATGACGCCAAGCACGTGATCACCACCTGGTTTGCCCTCTCCCAATGCTCGCCCTCGTCCTCACCCTCCCCCTCCTCGCCATCGCCGCCCCCAGCGAGCCCAAGCGAGACATTCTCGGCCTGCTCGGCGCTGACAGCGACACCGCCAGCACGTCGCATCCCACCCGCATCGGCTTCACCTACAAGTCCTTTACCAGATCGTCTGCAACCCCATCCCTCTCGACCTCACAGTCATCAACAGAAGAGTGGACAGCCCCGTGGACCGATACCGCTGAACCCACTGCCATCAAGACCACCATTGTCTCGACACCGTCCATCTCGCCAGTCTCCACGGAAAGTCACACCACCGATCAATCGAACAAAACATGGCAGATCATTGGCATCGCTATCATCGCCGTCCTCTTTGTCGCCACATCCCTCACCTGTGCCATGTTCTTCGACCGCCTCTGGAGATTCCTCAAGGATGTCATCTGTTGCACCGCACATCCCCTTGTCTCGGAGGAATTTATCCCGGACTGCGAAAAACATTCCTGGGACGCAAGGACCCTCTCCCCTTCGCCCTCCGAGGTTGCCTACCACAAAGATGAGTCTCTCCGCGAGAATGCGTCTGTTTATACCACACGAGCACGAGAATTACCATGGAATACCGACGCTCAGGACTGCAACACTCTACACCGGCAACCCTCTCGAAGAAACGACCATGCGCCCACCGCCTAGAACCCACTCTACCCTCCTCCCTGATCCGTGCGGTTTCGCTGTGATCGGCAGGCCGGACCCAGCACGCATACACTTTATGATACGCCCACAACCACTTCAGATTTATGTCTGCTCAGGATGTTTCACAGGAAGCTTTTTTTCCAAATAGTCAGAGATGAATATCCCTGCTGCGCCGACGGTGCACACTGTCATAGACACATACAGTCTTGTCCTCGCGGGAAGCACTGTCCAAAGCATGAGCATAATGTGGTCTATTGTACACAATCTATATTACCTTTGTACGACGCCCATAATGACCGGTTACGAGCGGATACTGAGCCCTGCGTCTCGTCCGACGACATGAGCGTTGGAGAAGAGTGTTTCCAGATGAGGAAGTTGCGTGTCACACCTCTCTCGCTCACCATGTTCACCGGTCTGGCAAGCCTTTAACCCCTTCCCTTGCCTGGTCCGCCGTGCTCAATGTCGTCTAGATCGAGCATCTTGGCACTATTTCTTACCTTCAACGAGACGCGGGGGGGTGTACGCTGACAATATCCGACACTGCACCCATCCTTGGTGACTGTCACATCGGCGATTCGATAGCAGTCAACGGAGCATGTTTGACTGTCACAGAGTTTGACAAGGAGCAGCATGGTGGTTACTTCAAAGTATGGCTGGCCAACGAAACGCTCGATAGAACCGATCTGGGTGCGGGTGCATGTTGGCAGTCCCATCACGTTCCATCTCCATGTGCTTTTTGCTAGGTGACCGTGTACCCGGCGAGCAAGTGAACCTCGAGCGCGCTATGCTCGCCCATGTGAGGTTTGGAGGTCATTTCGTGCAGGTGCGGCCGACGCGTACCATGACACCAACTTTACTAACTCGCAATAGGCTCATGTCGACACCACTGCAATCATCATTCGACGAGAGCGGGACGGCGATTCTTTGCGGCTGTGGTTCCAGCTACCCGAGCCCACAGTCGACCGCCCTTCACTCATGCCGTACCTCATCCCGAAAGGATATGTCGCGATTGACGGGGCGTCTCTTACCTTGACTGAAGTGAACGACTCTCAGCGAATCTTTGGGGTCATGTTGATCCAACACACCCAAGAAAAGATCACACTTGCGAGGAAGGCTGATGGTGCACGTGTTAATATAGAGGTGGACATGGTAGGCAAGTACGTCGGGAAGAGTGTGATTGCTGCGTTGGGTGGTGGAGGGGAGGATGGGATACGCCGGCTGGTGGAAAGGGCGGTGGAGAACATAGTCGCAAAAGACAAGTAGCGTTTTATATAGAATATCAGTGTAATCTTCTCGGCAAACCAGAACGAGGATGTTTCCGACTTGCACTGCGACTACATACTGACCGACCGACCTTGTTACGCAGGTAAAATGCGTTCCGGCTGGTGCGAGTCTCATCTGAACTCACTCTCCTCCGAGCAGCTACCATCTAATCATCCACATGTTTCACCAATGGACGTCCCTCTGAGAAAAGTGAGTGCGCTCAGCGAGTCCACACCGCGTATCCGGCCTCCGTGTCAACATCTCGATACAGGTAACCGCAAGGGTCGACTTGAAGGCAGGAAACACGTTTGCTCGCCACCAGCCCAGGTCAAGGCCAGGCTCTCCCACAAAGCAGTCGCCAACGTCCTCCCTCTCACCACCTTCCTTCCGTCCCAAAGCCAAGGTCAACAGTAACGCGACTGTTCGAAAACTATCCAGTTCCAGTTCTCTAAGCGCTTCCCAAAGCAACAATGTCTCCGCTCCAAGTCACTCCAGACCGGGCTCCCCTCTAAAGTTGTCCCGGACGTTGGCGATCGAATCAGGACCAGTTAGCTCACCCAGAGCTCGCATTACTGCCAGACCTACATCACGGTCCGGAATGGTTCAAACAAACTCGGGCAGCCTAGAATCCCGTCAGCGTGCGCTCACCGCTGCGCCTCCCAAGCTCAAGCTTCCCCATCCCGAGGATAGACCACGAAGCGGGAGTGTGGTTGCATTACATCATGCACTTTCTATCCCAGATCTCAACACACCCTCTTCCCCGTTACTGTCTCAGCCATCACCTTCAACTGAACGTCCTTTGATTGGGCGGACGAATACTCCGCCCGTAATGGCTCCAATCAAGATCAAGTCGAAACTCACTGGTCTCGCCAAATCGCCATCAACGAATGCAGGGGACCCGGCATCACGATCACTCTCACCACCTTATGTCACAACGCGTCCGATACATACTCGTTCTAGGGCTCCCTCAATAACGTCTAGTTTTTCTTTGAACGATCCACCACTCTCGCCATTTTACCCAATTACGACCGCCTCGCCTGCTGCCAACCCCCATCGCTATGGATCTCGACGTGCACCGTCACCTGCACGTTCCCATCCATCACCAATCCTTTCAAACGAACTCCATTCTGCAAAGAAATCGCCCCTAGCCCCCAAAGTAGACCCGATTACAGTTCCCCTACCCCCACATTCGCCTCCAATATCTGCACTTTCACTCTCTTCCAAATCGTCAGTTTCGAAAACGTCCGCATCTCTGCATAACGACCAACCGAGTGACAGCCGGACCTCGAGCGTCGTGTCTCATATCAAACAATATAGCATGGAGCGGATCGGTCAACCCAGCCCATTCCTTCCGCAGGCGGAAACTATAACACAGGCAAGGCGGGACCGCAGTCGCTCAAGAGAGAGGAGCCCTCGTGATCTCTCTCGCCGAAGCGAAAGCGATACAGAATCGGAAGGGTCTGAGCGACAGCTCAGGGCCGAGGCAAAAACCAACCGCAAGGTTCGTTGCCTAGAGTCATTCTTTCGAATGGACTGAGGAAAGCGTTTCTGCAGATCGCGGACCTAGAAATCACAAATCGCTCTCTGTTGGCGATCAACGCATCTCTGGAAACGACGAAAAATCGCCAGGCGAAAGAGATTCGGGACTTGCGCCGGAAACTGAGAGAGTCGAGGCTCATTCTCCCACCGCGGGCATACAAGGCTGTCGAGTCGGCGTTGGGAGAGGAACACGACAGAGATGACGATGACGATGACGATGATGACAGCGACGTCCAGGAGGGAGGAGATGAAGTATTCCAAAGGGTCAGGGGTCTGATTGACAGCCTCATAGAATCTGGCCAGAAGGCCCTTGAAACGCGTCCGGAAGACTTCCGAGCAAGTCTAGCCACCAAAGTTCTGAACGCCGACGAGCTGCGCTCTTGGCGAGATTCTGGGCAACGCACCTCGATGGGAAATACTTCTATAGACAAGCAAGACGCAGACGACGAGACGATACACAGCCATCTATCTTCTGTGCTCGTCGCTATGCCAGACAGCAGTTGTACATCCTCAGCGGAAAGTGATGGGGAACTACCTTCAGACTCTCGAGGATCTTCGGTATTACCCCCGATCACTATCACACATCCGTTATGATTCACTCCATCGCTCGCGATGCCACGCGCCTTCACTAGCATCGATATCACCATAGATCATTGAAGTCAACTTCGTATACCCTTTGGGATAGGTATATTCCAGCCAACGAGCATTATTATTCTCGTCCTTAATCAAACAAACATATCGGAACGTAGTAAACAATTACAGTTCATCATCCATCTCCATCAGTCATCACCCATCCTCTGTGCCCGCCTAGCGAGCTGCGAGTGCATTAATGGGTAACATTTTCGAGAGCAACTTGGAGTGTACTCACCGCTGCAGCCAAATCCATTTGACCAGACGGCGGGGCAGGCCTTGCGGCGTTTGCCCTCTGTGCACCCGTGTCGCCAACAGGAGGCCTGGCGGCTGTGGGAATTGGAGGTTTACCTGGAGGCTTGACAGCGCCAGGTTTCGCGGCAACCGGAGGCAGAGCTCCTTTCAGTTTCGTAGCAACTGGAGGCGGTGGTTTTGCCCCAAGCGAACTCGGAGGTCGAGAATTCGCTGATGTAGCCTCCGCTGAACCTGCTGGCTTCTTCCAGGGTGTCGCAGAGCCATTTGAGGGTGTAAGGCCAGGGAAGACCGCAACCGGCTTAGCACTTGCATCGGCCGTTACAGACTTCACCATCACTGCAACCTTTGGAGCAGCAGGTGCAGAAGAATTAGCAGGAGCCGGCGGAGGAGGTCTGCGAGCTGGTGGCGGGGGTGCGGCCGGTGGTGCTCGCGGTTTCTTGGGTACCAGCTCAAGATAGTTATTGGGAGCCCATCCTTCTTCGCCATTTTTCTTCACTAACCACCAACCATTATTGTCCTTCTCCACAAGCTCCACAACGTCATCTTTCTGAAACGATATCTCCCCCTCTTGTCCTTGGAAGGCAAATTTGGCTCGGTACAGCTCGATATCCGGCTCTTCGGGTGGTGGAGGCGGAGCGGGACTCTTTGTCGGGGGCGGGGGAGGAGCGGGAGTGGATCTTATAGTGTTAGACGCAGGCTTTCCAGGCAGGGACTGAGCAGTGTGTTGAGGTCTGGACACGTTCCTTGGCTTCTGCAATCGTGTATCAGAGTGAATTGTTTGCATACAACTACGACTTACATTAAACGGGCCACCGGCACGAAGTAGCTTCCCTTGGGTGATTGGTCTAATAACGCCCTGTTTTCTCTTGGCACGTGGACGTGATGTGCTGGTGGGAGGCTCGCCAGATGGGACATGAACAATATGGCTCTTATAGACATCATCTCTTGGAACCGTCTCGTCCTTGATGAACTGGATTTGCATTTTCTTGTCCTTTTTCTTGGCATATTCAACCCTGGTCTTTGTGAATACACATTCAGCGTGTGATAAATTCGCGCTCACGTTGGCCCGACGACAACATTAATGGAGGCTTGGGTTAACCGGAGAAGGTTGGCGACAAGCTCAGTCTTGAAGTAACAGTGAAGAACGGGATCCCCTTCTTCAGATGCATTGCAGTTGAAGACCTGGCCACAGTAATGTGATAAAGAGCGATAAGTAAAGGAATATACTCACCAGCCAGTCGTCTCGTAAGTTTGAAATTGATATACTCTTGATCGTAATAAGAGGTATTTTACGTTCAAGTGAGGTATGTGTCTGTCCATTGTTCTGTGTCGTTATTGCGATGTGCACAGCTTTACTTGTCTAACAACAAGGTGAACCAAAGATGTTGGCTAAATATTCGCAACTTGCGCACGTACCACAATCAAGAAACGTGGACTTGGTTTACTAGATCGCCCAAACTTTGAAACTAGCAACTGTCCTTTCGAGCTGAATGTCACCTGATCGGCTATATAACGCTGTTGAGTAGAAAGTCCAGTGAACGAATCAGTAAACTAACCTCCAAGCCCACATGCATTCCGCAATTCTGCACCAAGGGGACTTTTACCATTGACATCAAGATAATCGCCCATGAATCGCCGATAGCTAAGCAGACTAAAGCGTCTGCGTTCTTTCCTCCCTGCCAGGACTTGGTGCCCATAATCTCTAACTTTGGCGTACTCGATGCCCTCTTTGTTGTTCTTCCAGAAACGTTGAATGCGTCTGGCACATTCGTTCTTGTATCGCCAGTAGTTCCGCCAAGCCCTTTGAATGCGAGCGGCCATATTATGCCAGTAGCGGTCGCGCATCGTTTCCAACGCAAAGAGCTGAAGCGATATCGGCAAGGATTATGAAGAACATCGGGCAAGTACGCACTGTCTCCGGATTCTTGATAAACGCTTTTGTGACACCCATCTGCCATTCGTCCTTGGCGATTCCAGTATCTTTAAGAATCTGTTCGCACCCAGACTTCGAGTCGCCTTGCCATATGTATTCACCAGCATAGGATGTCGATGGAGACAGGAGGTAGAATCGCTCGATCATTTTTTCGAAAGTATTCCGGTAGGCGAAACCTGCGCGACGAACGCGGATATTCTCTTGAAGCCCGAGGTATTTGATTTGATGAAGGATTGCCTTGGTGTCATATTCAGTCGCACTGCGATTCTGGTTTGGCTTAATCGTCCGGATGTATGATGGTTGGGCTTTCATCAGGTTATCAACAAGTGCACTAGCTGACGCCTGGGAACATTAGCGACTTTGCACTATCATGTAAAAGCGCGAAGTGGTTACCTTGATCCTGTCCCCAGCTGTTGGCGGACGTTTCTTGCTATTCGGATCCGGTCTATCTGGAAACAGGGTCTGGAGGAAGTGGTTACCACTGCTACCTATGAGATCGAAAAGATCCTTGACTAAGGCGTCCTTGTTCTTATCCGTCATGCCTGAGATGTTGTACATCACGTCTCCAGCATAATGCCTCACAAGAAACTGCGCTCCACGGGCCTCAAAGTGGGGATTAGAAGATAACATAGCCGTACGTTGCACAAAGCTGTTATCGGCGGCGGCAGGGTCGGCGTGCGCAGTGGCGCAAGCGTCATTGAGTGCGGCAAAAATCCCTGGGGGCTTGCGTTCCTCAATGAGATCACAGACGATTTTGTTATTGAAATAGTTGATAGGCGTCCATTTAATTTGCTCCCTGACGTATTCTTCCTGCTCGGTCTTGAGTGTCAACTCGATAAAGATCTGCTGGAGTTTCTCGTTCACATAGTTGATGCATAACTGCTCGAACGAGTTATCCTTTGGTTGCGAAACCATGTGTCATCTGTAATGGAAACCATAGTGATCGACGTACCTCGAAAATTTCAAAACCAAAGATGTCCTGCGGAGTTGTCAGAAAAAACATCGATCACAGCCAAACCACTCACCAATATGCCGATGATTTGTTCGGTGGCACTCCTTGGTTTCATTGAGATATTGATTCTTGACACTATCCACTCAAATAAATTGTTGTAGATCGCCTTTGCAAGAGCATCTCGGACTGCCGTAGCCTGGGCTGGATTCAGAGGGACGTCATAAATTGATCCTCGGCGCCCGCCCCGTTGAGTCTCGACAACCTTGGTAGTGAGAACCTTTTGAACCATGGCAGAGTCCACTTCCATAAGGTAGGCGATGAAATCTGTCACGCCCTGATCAGTGATGCCGGAGTTCCCATCATCCATTTCCTGAAATTGGACGTTTCCAAGCCAGAGGATGATGGCGAGCATTCGGAATATCTCGCTTTGTTCCTGCTCGCTTAGCCCGATGATTCGCATAGCATTCTGTGGTAACGGTAAGACTTGGCATTAGGTTGGGTAATGAGATGCGGGAACTACTCACGAGTGTGTCTGCATAGTCTTCAGCATCGTTTATACCTTGCACTTCAAGACAGTTGCTTATGCTTGTGTACGCATAAGACTCGGGACCCTGAAGCCCAAATTGTTCTGAATTGCCAGTGAGTGATGTTCAAAAGTGTTGTATGGTGCATACCTCGTTGATCATCGGATGCAGCTTTAGTGAATTGATAGAAGATATGGAAGTTTCGTTCGTTCTCTACTTGACCCACGACACGCCCTTTCTCTAGTAGGTAATTAGTGATCTGCGCACCGACAGGTTCGCCGCGACTGTTGAACATGATCTCTAGGTATTTTCCCTGTTGAATGGTATGAGCATCAACAGCAGTAACGACATGGAGGAAACGCCATACATGCCGACTCGAATTATTGTTGCGGAGGGTTTTGGCGCAGCCGAAACTCTCCAACAGAGGGTTGGTAGCTAAGACCATATCTTTGATCTCCTGGATATTGTTATCTTGGCCACCGGATACGGCAGCTATGTACTGCATGATACGTTTCGCAGCCTCGGTCTTGCCTGCTCCGGATTCGCCTGAGATGATAACGCATTGGTTCTCATGATAGGCATTCATGTTATAATAGGCGGATTCGGCGATCCCGAAAACATGCGGCGGGACTTCGAGTCGGTTCTTGCCTTTGTACTTGTGCAGCGTCTCGTCTGTGTAGATGCCAAGATCTGAGAGGAGAGAGGGGTTCTGAGCAAGAGGGCAACGCAGTTTGCGGTACCTTACCTCTAAACGGATTCACAGAGATCAGAACACTGCCGATGTAGGTATATATTTCGGCGTTAGTCCAGCGTTTCTGGAGGTTGTCATTGATGCTTTCGTTGCTGATGGTTGTGAGAAGGGTCATGTCGGACACGCCGACCTGCTTCTTCTTGAAGCCTTCTTTCCAATCCGCCTATTAAATACTGAGTTGGTGCGAGTGCTGGCGGTCGACGGAATTTCGGACGTACCTTGGCTACCTTGGTGGGACCCGTCTTGGGCGTCGCAGCCTTTTTCCCCGCCTTCTTGGATATAGCCTGGGGCGATAGTTAGCACGACACAAGCCAGGGCGATCCGTGTTGCGCACCATGGGGGAGGCCGGTGGAAAGATGTGATAGAGATCGGCGCGAACCCCGAAACCGGAGGGAGGAGGATGGGGTGCCGTCGGGGTCTCCGCTGCGGGACACAAATACTCCGCAGGTGGACAGCACGCAAACTTGCAGCGCTACCACATCATGGTCAGGTCCTCAGATATTCTTCTTATCCTCGTCAGTCAATCCCCTCCAAGTATCGACCGTTGCTTATCCTTCCTAGGTCGCGATCATTTTCCCTCCTGCAGCCGCCGCATTCATCACCGGATGCAGCTGTGACTTGCTAATCAACATCTGCTTGACGATGTGGGTACTCTGTGTCTCCTGTCAACTCCACACTGACCAGCAAGCGCAGTCTTGGCTACATCCCCGGCCTTATCGTAAGTCGTGTGGCCGGTCCAGGTCCATTACCCATCTGATGTCCTTTCAGCACTCATTCTGGCTCATCTATAAGAAGATGCAGGCGGAAGAGCAATACGGTCCAGGAGGATTCACATGTGAGCACACACGACGCTAGTTTCAGCTTTGCTTGACCATGTCCTGCAGACATTGGCAGTGGCCATTATCAGCCTCTCAACCAGCCATACCCTCAGGCTGCCCCCGCTTATGGTACCATTCAACAGGGTTGACCGCGTGGACAGTTGCCTGTTTGCGGAACATGTGTACTTGATATTGTTGTACGAGCACTTAATTGTATGCATCTTGTCATGTCCCTCTGTTCCGCTCGATGCTCCACGTCCCTAGACCAGCTTTGTGAGGATCATCATATGCTCAAAATCTGTGAGGCTCATGGATTTGTCTGGGGCAGTGGAGAAGGCCTCTAGCATTTCCAGAATCTTTGGATTGTGCGTTAGAAAAGCCGATATAGTGCACGGAACGTACCTCCTCTGTCTTGAGATTCTCCTTGAGTAGACTGGCAACACGTGTGATGTCCTCGGTCGTGATCCGTTGGCGGTCCAGTTCGTTGTCCGGAACATGAGGAAAGAATCTACGAAAATCTTGTCGGCATCGAGCCTTCTGGGACTCGGTTAATTGCCTTGAAATCTCCGTTCTCGAGCTCTTTGTTGGGATCTTTTGAGGAGCCCTTTGCGCCTTCCTTGGCCTTGCGGTCTCCTCATACTCGTCGCTCGAGGCTTCCTCCGTGTCGCCGGACAGTTCTTCCGTCTGATACTCGTCGTTGTCTGGACCACTGTCTACG
>JBBPUP010000103.1:17991-28358 GCA_038094735.1 Exsudoporus floridanus
AGGCTGAGCCAATGAAGTCTCGTATATTATCAATCAAGCTGAAGGCCAGAGAAGGTAAGCTGCATAGGACGCGCTGCCAAGAAGCCCTGTAGAAAGTTGGTAAAGCTGCGCGCCACAGGATACGGTCTCGCTCACCAATCATGGACAAATTTCCGATGAAAGCGCCAGGTATTCGCTGGGTGTCTAGTGAGCCAAAAAAACAAACAAGTGCAAGGCTTCGCGTACGCTGGCAGGATTTCCGGACTTGTAACCAAGGGTATAGAGGACGCGTCCTACAGCGAAGGCACCGCACATCATGGCAGCAGCATGCGGGCACTTTAAGCCGAAAACCAGAGTGCTGCACGGACGTTACATGGATCAGAGCGGAAACAAGGGAGTGAGGATAGGCTCACGATATGGTAATGATGGGCGCAACCTCAAGCGTGTTTTGATGGGCGCCTTGAGGGGATAGATAAGTCAGGCGAAATAACAGTGAGAAATAGGACTGCGAACGTTGGGTGCAGTTGAACTGCATGGCTGCCATACTAGCCTTGACCTCTGCTTGCTCAGCATACACTACACGCTAGCGTCAAGCGAATGACCGGCTAGATGAATAGTGTTGTACGCACGCTGTGGGTAAGCAATGCCGGCCCGTTTACGCGCCCTGCCTACGAGGATTGTCTGCCAGACAAGCAGCCAGCCCACGGAAAGGACAGATGCGGGAACATAACCGAATCTAGGGAACGATATGAACATGGGTTACAGGGAACGAAGGAAGGGACATACCCGTTTGGAAGGAGGATTTGAGTGGACATGGTGGGAGGGATGAGAATTGGGTTGCGGGTGGGTTCGGTTGGGACGCCTCTTTATGGAACGGGGCAAAGCCTGCCGCGTACGAGCTTGCGTACGACATCACTGGGATGACGCGGAAACGCATCCATCGGGCCGCAGACTTGCATCGCTCGGCAGGAGGCAGATGCCCATTTTTGGAATAACAGCCTTGCACCTCGTAATTAATTAGTCAATTATTATAAATCTTACATAACTAACCCCTGTCTACCGATCACGTGATCAGTCATTTTTGATCGTTGTCCGTGTCCTTTGCCTATCCAGCCCTCCAGCAAGTCGAAATGGCCAAGCGCTCTGCGACAGATCCGTCATCGCACGCGCTTGTCAACACAAAGACTCTCCGTTTCTCCGAAAGACGTGACGATCCCTCGGTCGACGACATCGGCGAGTTTGAAGACGCATGGGAGGATGAGCTCGAGTCAGATGAGGACGTCGTAGATGCTGACGCCCCGGACGGTACGAGCGATAGCACAAATAATTCTGTATTCCACAGTTTTGTAACACATCTCTCGCCGTGCTTCTCTATCAGGAATGGACATTGATGAGGTTCTCCCCGCTGTCGAAGAGTCTGAGGAGCAACCGCACCATCTGGAGGCGTTCATACCTGGTACGCATGTTCTGGCGAAAGACGAAATATTAGAGCCAGATGATTCCGTCTACATCATGCGCCATTCAATGGATGTAACCTGGTCATGCTTGTCCTTCGACGTCTTACGAGATAGCCTTGGCGACGAACGGCAGAGATATCCCGCAACTGCTTATGTCGTCGCTGGAACGCAGGCTGCCAGAGCTGATCAAAACGAATTGTCTGTGTTCAAGATGAGTTCCTTACACCGTACTCAAAGGGATGGAGGTTCGTTGTCAGCATCAAGGTTTTCATAATGCATCTGACTGCATCCAATCCCAGATGACGATGGCGACGATGATGACGAAGACGAGGACGACGCCCTTGATGAAGATGCCGTTCTCGAGTTTCGCTCCGTCCCACACAACGGCGGTGTCAATCGCGTCCGTGCCCAGCCCCTTCCGCCATCCACACCCCTGGTTCCCGTCTCGCAACCCTATTACACCGCGACTTGGGCTGAAACCGGCAAAGTTTACATATGGGACGTCCGACCACTCATAGAGTCACTCGATGTACCTGGATATTCTTGGGAAAGGTCACGGACAAATAAGCCGACCTTTACAATCAATTCTCATGGACGTGCCGAAGGGTTCGCCATGGACTGGGCCGCATCAGCGGCAACGAACCCATCCGCGCTCAGGCTACTCACCGGAGATGTCCATTCAAAAATATATCTTACCACATCGACACCCTCTGGGTTTAATACTCTCACGCAGCCTTTCACGTCTCATACGTCCAGTGTCGAAGATGTCCAATGGAGTCTGTCAGAACCTACTGTCTTCGCGTCTTGTTCGGCCGATCACAGCATTCAAATATGGGACGTGCGGAGCAAAGGGCGACGAAGCGTCACCGGCATCGATCCTGCCCACGAGAGTGATGTGAACGTTATTAGCTGGAACAAAAGTTCAAATTACTTGTTGATCAGCGGTGGCGACGACGGCGTAATCAAAGTGTGGGATCTTCGGAATGTCAGCAAGCCAGGGTGAGCAATCCCTTTGATTTCCGCAGCAAGGCTGACTCATTTTACCTTAGATTCCCTCGCCAAGTCCCCAGCCCCGTTGCCATGTTTACGTGGCATAACGATCCTATCACCTCGATCGAGTGGCATCCAACGGAGGATTCAATATTCGCCGCATCTGGCGCCGATGATCAGGTTACGCTTTGGGACTTGGGAGTTGAACAGGATGACGAAGAAGTTGGTTCATCGATGAACGAAACACAACAAGGTAGTCGGGAAATCCCACCACAACTACTCTTCGTGCACCAGGGACAGAGGGACATCAAGGAGATTCATTGGCACCCTCAGATTCCTGGAACAGTTATCAGCACAGCACTGGATGGTTTCAACATTTTCAAGACAATCTCGGTGTAGGCAGAATGATCTTGGAGGAAAAAAAGTATATAGAGGATGACTCGAATAATGACGAGGCAGTGGGCACGGACGACTGCATCTATTTCATTCTAACACTGATGTTACGATACTACACGAAACCGTAAAGAATGAAACAGACAACCACATCTAGTGGTCAGTATAAACCAGCCCTGTTGTTCCCTCTTGGCGAACGTATCTGCCGAGAGTCAACTGGATGAGACTCTGCGAGGATGTCTCTACTCACTTTTGCCATGTTCTTGTGCAAGATGTCCGTCATTACGGCATAAACGTTTCTAATGTCAATAAGGTTCTGGCGAGCAAAGAAAAGTTGTTTCTCATCATGCTCTTTCAAGGCAAGCTATGACCAGGTGAGGATTGATCACGAGATACACACGAAAAACTTACCGTGTAATCTTCGACGTTGGGGTACTTGATGAGCTTTGTGCATATCTTAGCTCGGGCCAAGTAGTTTTGTCGGACACTGTCACGAATATTGTATGCACTCTCTTGGGAGCGGAGCAGCTCATTAAGGACCTCTGAAACGATAATTTAGAATGTAGTTTGCATTACTCGTAGTCAATCACCCTCTTGTATCTGAACACCTATCAGTCGTGTGGTCGGTTGGTGCAGCCACAGGAGAATTGTTGGCACATACCAAAATTATCGCCACTAAAAGAAGATAAAAGTTTAGAGTACCAGTAAACCTCATGTCAGATGCAAACCTACTCTTCTATTCTGGGGTGAAAGGATCAACATTTTACACTGCGCACTAGGTATATTCAAACACACTTTGGCATTGTTAAGTTAACCCATAACTTGACCTTGTCCTGTATCTATCTAAGCATATGGCGAGAGTGAGCGACTAAGTTGACTCACGCAAGAATCTGACAGTTGTGTACATTCTGCCTTGATAATTTCTTGCAGCTTCAAGATGTGCTTATTCGCATGGACGAGTTCAGGATACCTCGCGTTTGCGATGTCGTTCATCAATGGCACGACGCCGTCTTCCACACGTTTCCGCTTTGAGGAGGGGCCATTAGCATCAGCTGCATTAGGCGGTGGATACACCCGCGGATCCGTAGATGCAGGGGCCTGTGACATGTTATACGCCGAATCTGGGGCATAGGAGCTCTCAATGGAGGTCGAAAGTTCGCTGTACGGTGTCAGTTGATGTTAAAAATATCCTAGACGAGTCGCACATTATCTACGCAGCATTCAGCAACATGGGTAGCTGTGGTCTGCAACGCACTGACCTTGGCTGGGAAAATGCGAAAGACGATGTCTTCTGCCACAGAGGCGACACCCGTTCGGAACGCCTGGGCGATATGTTAGTATGTTGAGACGTGAATGATACGTCAATACTCGCTTCCAGCTTTTCTGAGGCTTCCTTGGGTATGGACATGGTGGAACTCAAGGAACGGAAGAGACGCACGCGCTTACAGTGACCCATGTGGTATTACCTCATCGAGCCATTTCACACCCAACTCGGGGCAGCTTCATCTGCAACCATCAACGTTTCAACATGAGCAATCAGGTATGTTTATTGTCTATTTTGCACGGGATGATCGTTCATATCCGTACCATCCTTCAGGAAGAGACAGATGTTATCTCGACTTTGACGGGTTTTTCACTCAACAACGTTCTCCAAGGCCTGTCTCTGCCAGCAGGCAGTGGTCTTACCAGTAGTCTTGGGATCTCCGGCTTGCCTGCGTTGGAGGCCTCACAGATTTACAATGATAAATGGGACGAAGATGAGGAGGCTGTCGGCGCGGACCAAGGCGAGGACTACGAGGACGAAGTGGACAGGGAACTCGAGAACGAGTCTCTTGGGGATGATGTTGTGAAGGTCGAAGCTCAATCTCCGGTCTCGATGCGGCTCAAGGAAAAGCGCGTAAGGATCGTGAAGCGGCTCATCGAGAGACCAAAGACAGTCTACGAGCGGTTCCCTGGCTTTGAGAATGACAAGATCCTTAATTTCTCCGACTTGTTCAAGGGCTATACGGGAAGGAAGTCAAGAGTAACAAAGCGGCCTCTCACTGGTCAGTAAAGCGTCCCGTTCGCTTGTGATAACTTTTGTCAACGCTGCTCAGCCGAAAGCGTCTATCCGCGCAAGAGGGACATCCCCCGGGGCTTTCTGGAAGCTGTTGCTGGCGATACTGTGCGTCAGAACGAGAGCAAGCGTGTGGAAGAGGTTGTTTCCGCTGGGAGCATCGAGAACGACCTTGTGAAAGCCATTGAGGTAACGACCACATCGATTCTGTCCTCAGGGTTGCTGATACCTCCCAGGAGCGCGAGAATTCAGCGCTCCCCATAACGCTCCCTCTGCACGACAGAAGCTTCGACCTTGTGTTGTTGTCGAACTGGGAAGAAGACATTGTATATGTACCTGGCAAAATCATTCGACCTCCGACCCAAGACACAGATAATTTGACTACTCCAGCGAACACCTCCCTCGAGTCGGGCGCGTGGACGCAGAGTATCATATGGGGCCCCGGAGCACCGTTCCGTGACTTTACCCACTTGGAATTGAACGAGGAGGATCTTGCAATCGAGGAGCGTCCACCGAGTATGTTTTGAACGGCTTTGCCAGTACGTTGGGCACTCACAAACATTAGCTGTGGAAACAGTCAGGCCACGAAAAAGGCTGAGAGCAGATAATGCACAGTCTCGCGATAAATTCAACCTTTCAAACGATCACTTGTACGAAGTTGCCAAGGAAGGTGGTCGGCATCGTGTCCGTCAGACTTTTGGTCAATTGGTCGTGGAACATGCGTATTCCGCGCAGAAACTTCAGTTACCATTTGTGAGTCTCACAACCCACACTCGTGGTAACATATTGTCAGACATCACGACCCTCAGTACAAGACCCGGCTTTCCAAACAAGAAGCACGTTCCTTCCACCGACCAGCTTTGCAGTTCCCTACCAATATCGAAATTCGCTTCAGCAAGGTGCGGACTGCGAAGAAGAAAAAGGACAAAGCAGGGCGAAAGATCGGGAAGGGCGGCAACATCGGCGAAGGACTTCACAAGACAAGCGATCTAACACTCAAGGATACCAGCAACTTTGTTCTTTGGGAATATTCTGTGCGCTTTGTCCGTGCCACGCTCGGCTGAATACGGGCTCACTCTATTACAGGAGGAGCATCCCCCCATTATACCGAATTTTGGTATGGGTAGTATACTCGTCAACTATTATCGCAAAAAAGATGACAAGGATGACTACATGCCGAGAGTAGGTTTCGGCTGACCGTAGAAAAGTCGCGCTGACAGAGACGATCCTCCCTAGCTTGACCTCGGTGTCCCGTTTGTGCTTGAGCCACAGGATGAATCACCGTTCATGAAGTTCGGTTATGTCTATCCTGGGCAAACCTTCCCCGCTCTTTACAACAACCTTGTGCGCGCACCACTCTTCCGCCACAAACCCTATGCCACCGACTTTCTTGCTGTGAGGTACGACGTGTCTCGCAACGTTGCATCTAGTCGCGCTCATGGAGCAATATTCAGAAGTACGACGAAAGGGGATACGAAATATTACCTGCGAGAGATCAAGAACCTGTTTGTGATTGGACAGACGTATCCTGTGACAGAGGTTCCCGGTCCTCACTCGCGAAAAATAACAAATACTATCAAATACAGGCTTCAGATCATCGCGTTCAAACTCCTTAGAAAAAGTGTTGAAGAGCGTCTCAAGATCTCACGTCTGATGAAGTACTTTCCGGATCAGAACGAGCTGCAGATGCGGCAAAGACTCAAAGAGTTTATGGAGTACCATCGTCGAGGACCTCACCAAGGCTTTTGGCGCCTCAAGGGCTCTGTGACCATCCCGAGCGATGCTGACATGCTCAAGATGGTCGGACCGGAGCAGGTTGTCCTTATGGAAAGCATGCAAGTTGGGCAACGCCACCTGCAGGATTCAGGGTACACTCAAACCGCGGAACAGACGGAGGACGACGAGGGTGAATCCAAGCTTTCCATCGAACAACAACTTGCTCCATGGATCACAACCAAGAACTTTCTTTTCGCCACCCAAGCCAAGGCCATGCTCCGGCTGCATGGCGACGGCGACCCCACTGGCAGAGGAGAAGCATTTAGCTTTATTCGTATATCCATGAAGGATATTTTTGTGAAGGCGGGCGAGGACTATGAGCAGAAGCTTGGTATGCGAGCTGCTTTCTGATGCGATCCATCGTTCACGCAAGTTTCAGCCGAGGCTGAAAATCGACCCAAATCTGCGCACAGGTACAACGTCGCCGAACAACAGCAGATCTACAAGTCCGAAATCGAGAGGATATGGAAGGCGCAGTTTGACTCGCTGAGCCGCAAGGATGAACCCCAACTGATACCCGAGGATGAAGCACCACCACCCCCTCCCGATACCAAGAAACCAGTGCAGAGGCAGCCGTCCACGAGAATCGAAACACCTTTCTCCCCTGCCATGTCGCCCGCTCCGGGACGGCCCGCTTCTCCGGCCTTTAGTCAAGGGTCGTCATTGGACCGGGATCGAGAAATGAGCTTGGGTCCGGAGAGTAGCCGGAGGGTATTGCGAATAAAGCGCTTGGTTGGTCGTATATCCTAAACTGACAATCTCGGCACTCATTATCCTCCAGGTCGATGACGAGTGGCAAACAGAGATCATTCGCGATCCAGCTGTTATTCGCGCGTATATCCGTGCACGACTGGTGATCGAGGAAGAGGCAACCCTAGCCGACAACCTCGCGCCAACTGGCGATGCCGACACTGACAAGCGATACAGGAAGCGGTGCGTCCCCTTTTCGTGTCTTGCTGTCACCTGCGATGTGACAGGGCGCCTTGTCAGGTTGGAAGAGCGTATTGCGAGAATGAAGAAGAACCAGGAACGACGCTTACACCGCAAGAATGCCAAGATTGTCAAGGAAGGGGGTACCCCAATGCAGCTCAGTCGGCCCTTGAAGCCGGATACGACGGTAATGATCCCTATTTTGCGGTCGTGATGTATGCTCACCCCTTGCGTTTTGCAGCGGCGTTGCGGCCACTGCGGCCAAATGGGCCACATGAGTACGTGGCTGCCCTGTGTCGTGTCCCATTCGAATTTTGACGCGAGCCTGCAGAAACTAACCGAAAATGCCCTCGCTGGGCAGAGTTCAACAGTGGCGCTCCGCCCGTCCCTGCGACGCCATCTGCGGCAAGTCCGCCGCCTGCGACGCCGGGTGGATCAAGTTTCAGTGGTTTCAACAAACCCTCGCAGAATGCGTCATTTGGTTTTAATGCGGCTGTTCCGTCTCCTCTCGCGACGAGCCCCCCGCTGTCGGCGATGGAGGATGTTGAGCTTTCCAGCGCCGCTCCCAAGATTAAGCTCACGCTGAAACGCACCTAGTGATCCTATCGAAGCTGCATTCATTGTATAACACACTCATACATTGGTTCGGAATAAGAGCATAAAAGAACATATGAACAAGAATGATTCAAGCACTGGCCATCTCAACATCTACTGATAGACTACGTGTGAACGAATCGGGTGATTCGGGCTGTGGGGAACTAAAGTGCTTCTTGTAATCCTCGTTGATCTTGACGAGTAAATGCCGAATGAGTTCGGCATGCCGTCTCCTCTCCTCGAGGAAACTGTCCGTGTGAAGACGAGCCAGCTCAATCTTGTCCACCTTGCTCACAAGCTCGTCGTTTTCCGACGCTTTCGCGATCGAGTGGAGATTGGAGAAGGTCTGGTGAGCCAGCACGGGGGAAGACCCCGTTGAGCTGGGGGTGGTTCCGCGGGAGGTGTCAGGGGAACGGGGAGCAGAGACGGGCGAGGGGGAACGGTACATCTCCGTGATTGGAGGTAACCTGAGCGGACCGGCATCTGGCTTGAAGGAGGGAAGCTTGAGATCGGCATCCTCGGGTAAGAGGAGCGGATAGAGGGTGTCTGATGAGGCGAGGGAATTGCTAGTGTTTGCGGCAGACGCGAGTGGACTGCAGTGGGTGTTGGCACGGGGCTTGGGCTCGGGCAGATCCGAGGCTGCAGCAGGTGCGGTCTTGAGTGGGTTCATGACGGTATGCACTGGCTTTCTCAAGTAGTCGGGCGCAGCCAACTGGACGGGAGGAGCGGCACCGCGGGGCACACGAACGTGGTCAAACTGTGCAAACGAGTCTGACAGGGAGGAGTGATGGGGCGGAGTCGCATTGGAAGGGGTGGATCTAGAAGAGTGCGGGGAGGTGGGATCAAGGGGCGGAGTTGGACGGAGATGACTCTGAGGGGAAGCGGATGGATAGACAGAATGGGCATAGGACGAATGAGCGAGAGAAAAGTCGTGCGACGCGGGTGGGGACACGGGACGGTTGTGGGGAGGATTCATTTGAGCGGTGGAATAGGAGGCAGCAGATTGAGAGGGGGCCAGGGACGAGTATGGGGAAGGATAGTGAGAGTGGTGTGTGGACCTGTGGAGGGAGGCGGGAGGAGAGGGGTATGTACCGGAGGTGTAATGATGGGAGGGATAGGTGGGGTCGTGTGAGAATGACTGGGAAGAGGGGGGGAGACCGGGCATGCCGGCGAGACCGAGCTGGTTAAGGCTGTCGGGATCAAAGTAGGAGGAGGGAGAGAAGCGGTCGGGAAGGGCCTGAGGATGGGGGCCACGGTGTACAGAACCGGTGACGTCGCGGCCGAGGGTGATGAGGAACTCGTTTACGGCGGCGAGCTCCTCAGGGGTGCGAACGTCAAAGGAGACGGAGTGGGGATTGAAGTCGTGCTGTGCGACATCGTGGACATAGGCGATGTCGTTGAGGCGCTCTGCCATTTCTGTGGAGAGGATGAGGGGAGCGGGGGGGAGAGGACAAGGATACGCACGGGAATCGTAGGAGGGGGCGACCTTTCTCTTTTTGACGTCGGCAAAGAAGTCGTCGACGGCATGGTCATGGGTGCGTTTATTCCGGGGGGGAGGGAGGGGCTGAGGCTTGTGTACGTCCCAAGAGGGGACCTGATTCTGGAGAAAGAGGTCGTAGGCAGAGGACGGGAGGTGGCGGGAGGGGCGGTGGTCCAGGTCGGGGGACGGGTAGCCTGGGCTCAAGGGGTCAGCGGCAGGAGGGAGGGAGGGGGGGAGGGGGGTACCATGTGTGACGGAAGCAGAGGGGGGCCTGGAGCGGGGGAGGGGAGGGGGAGGTACTGCGGAGGGCTTGATGGAGAGGGACTTGTTGAGTGCGCCCTTGTGGGGGGGCGGGTCACCACGGACCCGGGAGACGTAGGCGGGGTCATTTACGGTGATGGCCTTGGAGTGCTTGTGCTGGGCATGGTGCTCCTCTGTGTGTATCTTTTCGTGCTTTTTGAGGTCCTGGGGCCGCTTGAAGGACTTCTTGCAGATCTAGGGGGGATGAGGGGGGGCCGGGGGAAGAGAGAGAGGGGGGGGCACACACCTCGCATACATGGGGCTTGAGGGGCGTGTGGACTGGGGGAGGGTGAGGGGTGGTACACGGCGGGGGAGGGGGGACAGACCTCTGAGATGGCTGGTGATGTGGTCGCGCTTGGCGCAGGAGGTGCCGCAGTCCTTCCAGTTGCAGGTGAGACAGAGGTTGTTGGTA
>JBBPUP010000104.1:21123-41678 GCA_038094735.1 Exsudoporus floridanus
GCCGTAAATTTGTTGTCCACAGATGAAATACTGCGGGCTGGGCGGAGCTCGCTCAAGCCTGACGGACAGTCGTAATAAATAGCAAGGGTCGCATGTATAGTGTTATCGTCTCCTAATGTCAGATTCGATGAACTCGTCAAACTGCATTCGTGACTATGGACATTAACGACTATACTGTTCGTACGATACCTCAAGTATGGCTAGCCAAAATGAAGAAAAGAAAAGAATCTTCAACAAGGCATAAATTATTGTTTTTAACGCGGTCGGGAGTTGGGCAAATGAGTGCACAAGAGGCAAAGCTGGGTGGGGGAATAAATTACACCGAGGACTTCTTGAACTAGACGTTGCGTCAATCGGAAAGTATATCTGATGCAGAATCCCACCCAGCATGGACGAGCTGTGTCGGTGAAGGCAACTCATCGCCACAGAAGGAGGCAGACTTCCTCAGGTAATGGGACATGGGTGTTGCTTGGGCATTCTTCCAGGGCACGACTGGTGGGAGCTCTGTGGTGTATGTAACGCGGAGATGAGAAAGGGGGTCTTCATTTGCGGATCCTTCGTGGCTCTCTGGGGTTTCTGCAAGGAGCCCCTCAACAGCACTGTCATCGCCGGAGTTTGTAGTCTCAAATGATTGTTCACCGGAGAATGCAGTGCGAGGTTTCACAAGACAATCCGAGAGGTTCCCTACCTGCGAGGATGCTCAATTCTATGAATATGAAAGGGTTAGGAAACCATACGCACGGACTCAATTGCTTCTTCTGAAATTGCCTGGGCGGCAACATTGATTATCGTGGACTTCTGCGGTGATACCGATCGACCAGCCAGCGTTGTCCGTGTACTCAACGCGGATGATATCTCAGATTGTGAGGTAGTCAAAGATAAATTATTTTCGTCAGGAAGCGAAGAACTCGGTCGTAGTCTCTGGCTCCGACGGGTCCCAGTCCCTGGTTCTAGCGGTGACTTGATCGTTGAAGACCATCGTCGTCTGGCAAAATTAATTGGGGATGGCTTGAACGTCAGGATAGTGGAGACGCTGTGTGTAGAACGGCGTGGCGTGGGGAGACGTGCAGGCTCTTCAAATTTGCTATCAATGCTACGCTTGCCTTGAAACGGAAATTGGTCTGGACTTGGAATGGGCAACGGGGTACGATCCTGAGGAGTGACAGGCCCGTTACTCTCACTCTCTACGGTAGGGAGGGAACCCTCAGCATCCTCATCGTCCGGGGAAGAATCTTCGAGTGGGGGAGGAGCCCATGTCCTGCGAGCGAAATTCGTGGGGTTAGGTCGACAAAGGAGACTAGCGTTCAGGCCCTTGAACCTTAATGAAGAGGAACCACTGGGATTATGCGGAACCGGATCTCCATCTCCGTCTCCTGGATGGGGACTACTCCGCAGTTTCTTGCTCGAACGCGGTGACTCGTCGGAACTGCTGGCGCGCCCGCGTTTCCGGCTAGCAAGCAGAGGAATGTCCTCAGCTTCGTCGTTGGCTTCAAGCTGCCCCTGCTTATCCCCAAGCCACCGTTCCACCTTTGCCCTCTGCAGGACTCTCTGCGCTCGTGTTGAACCGCTCCGTAGGGTACCAATCCTCTTCCTTACGAATCTACCATTAGTAGTCGCTTTCTTGCCGAAACGACCATTTGAGTCCCTGGGCTGACATTTGACGGCCAGCGACTTGGGCTTGAGGGTGCCTCGTGAGGACGATGGGCTGGCAGGCTCACTCCTAGATTTCACGTTCACGGGGGAAGTGATGCGTGGCCGTACGAGCTTGACAGGGGTAGAGACTTGTGACTTCGGAGGTGGCAGTGCACGGATCAATCCGACAGGGGATGATTTACGGGGTCTGCCTCGTTTGCGTTTAGGAATCTCCGCCATAGGATATTTGCGAGGGCGACCTCGGCCCCTCTTAGGAGCCATCAAGAGCTCCTTTGCTTTGTCCGACATCTCCACAACTGGCGCCTGTTCAGTCTTCCGTCTCTTCGCCGGCCGCTCCTCATCACCAGCTGGGTGCTTAGGCTCCACAGCCTGGACGTTCTTTTGGGCAGGACGTCTAGAAGAGGTTTCTCCATCATCTCGAGGAACAGAAGCAACAACCTGACTCGCTAAACGAGCCGGCCACAGCTGGGAATAAATAGCGAAATGGCGCATACATCTGGCACAAAGATAACAGGCCACAACGTGAGATAGTCTGTCTTCTAAATGAACGGAAAGCTCGACATACCGAGGACACTCTTGCGGCTCCTTGCGTTTCTTGCCTCGCCTCGGCGTCGTGTCAAAGTTAAGACCCCAAACTATTTGATTGTCGACGGAAATCATTGGCAGAACGTTGTGGCATGTTACGCAGGTAGGTAACGGTTGTCCATCTGGCCCCATAGGTGCAATCTGGTTGGCAATGCTCAAAGGCTCGTTCCTATCAACATGCAACGAGGGACGCGCGCGTAGAATTCGTGCTTCAGGTTCCTCTTTGACCGGTATTCTATCCTTCTCTTTACTATTAATAGGAGTGGATAGCCTGCTTGCACTTCGCCTTGTGTGCCGAGAAGGCAGTTGCGTAGGGTCAGATGGCACAGGCGTCAGCGATTTCGTGGGGACCTCAGGAGTGGCAGTGGCACACGCTTTCTGCCTCAGCCGCGTAGACCTGAGCTGAGCTCTCGGTCCATCCGTCAACTCAGAACTACGGCTGATGGGGGGAACAGAGCTGCTGAAACGAGAGGGTTAGAATATGAGCCGTTGATACACTTCTGACGAACCTCGAGGCTGATCTTCGTGATGTAGATCGAAGGACAGAAGAAAAGTCGCCTGTCGACTCCAACTCCAAGTCGACCTCGGCAACGTCCGAAGCATTTGCAAGTGGCTTGTTTCCTTCTTTCTCTTCATCATCACTTTCGTCTGAATCGTCATCCTGTTCCTGGATAATAGCATATACTCCGCGGCGAGTTCTGCGCTCGTTCACGTTGCCTACCGCAGTTGGCACGGGCTCAGAATCGCTGAGATCACCATCTGATGCACCGGCGTCCGATTCGCAGCCGGACGCCTCGCCTTCAGGTCCATATCCTCCTCGTCCGTTTTTTTCGCACGTTTCACAAAGACAGTATCGGTTCTTACTGCCAACTAAACGACTAAATCAGGCATATGGCGCAGAAGAACGTCGCATGAACTGACAGTAACCATCACCGTAATGTGCTGTTATCTCCTCGCCAACGGCGATAGGCCGGAGAACGCGGAAAGTGATGTATTTGCCTTCCCGAAACAACTCGCAGTTGTTCTCGCAATCGTGCTATAGAAAACGTGGAATGAGCGCAACGTGACAGAAAACAATGTGACTTACATTCACAAACCGAGCAGGACCCAAAAATAGATGGTTTTTCTTCATCTGACGAGAATGTATCACGCTGAAGTCCCTCCTGATGTCGAGATTTCTCAGGTCTGTTCGCTTGAGCTCCTTGTCCTCTTCTTTGGATAAGTGTGCCATTGAGCCCTTCAGTTCCGCGATAACCATCCCAGGGGACAGAGGACGGGTGGCAAGGATACATAATTCCGACTTGCCGGTCTTGTGGGAGTATCGTGACGTGTGTGCTATCTCGATACAACCTCCAGGATGGTATAGTTCGAAATATCGCGACGCATGTCTGTGGCGAACGGAACTTCAGGCGTTGTTAACGAAATAGTAGGGTCGTACACACGTGGCGAACGCATTAATCTGCTTTTGTGTATATGGCTTGAGGTAGTAACGAACGGACTGAAGACTAGAAGAAACAGAGGTGAGAGATAACGTTTTCGGGACATAGGGATGCAGAAACACCAACGCGAGGAGTTCGTCCACTGCTTGACGCACAGCGTTTTGGGAAGCGCTCTTGCTTTCGACCAGCTGAGAAGGGAAAAAAAATGTATTCAAGTATATGGATATATGCGTTACGAAATGAACAAGATAGTGTGACTGCAGGTGGAGGTGCGACTCACGCGTCTAACAACTGTCATGAGATCGCTGGCAGGAACTTTTGGGAGTCTCCGGGAAGGATCCATCTTGTGTACGCAGAGGGGAACATTTCCGGTACCGAGCTTCTCGACGAGAAGGTGACTGAGAAAGTCGTCGTCCCTGGAGAGGTCACGCATGTTCATGATTTTGGTGGGCCGCCATGTCAAGGAGGCACCTCGCAGAGAGTGGGAGCCTGCCACCGACGCCGAGGGCATCGAGCTCGACTACGAGGACGACGGGGGGCGCGTTGAGGGGAGGGTGAGAGAAAGGTGAAAATATGACGCGAAGAGGCAGAGTAAGAGGGAAGGAACGGTCTCTGCTCAGTCTGGCAGTGGTCCGGTTACGGCATCCCGTTCGGTTCACCCTGATTATATAATCAGACTCGAACAAGGAGGGGACAGCATTTGGATCAATGGATAGCATAGCATAGCAAGCGTCGTCATATACTAATAGGCAGTATTCCACATATTTTTCAGCTCGTCGTCCTCGCCGCTCAGCTATCTCGACCCCGTCAAAGGATCTCATGCATTGTGTGCGTGCTTCTGCTTGCCAGTCCGCAATTTCCTGACATAGAACTGATCCATTGACGTCAGCACCGCAGCAACAACGAAGCGCATCTGACTTACTTCGAGTTCTTTGCCCTCGAGGATGTACCCATCGGCACGACCAGACTGCCCCGGTCTGCTGGAAATGGCCGCATATAGGCGACCAGCAACGAATTGTTGCTCCAAGAGGGGGTCGATTTTAGCGTCTGGCAACGGATCAGCATTTCCAGCGTGGACTGGTATCATCTTGATGTGACATCACCTTTTTTCCTCTCCTCCAGGACACGCAGCACGTGGCTAGATTTTTTGGCCGGTTCTTCGCCAGCGAGAGTAGTTGTCTTGGCGGCACCCCTCTTGGTGATGGGCTGTGCGTACTGCATCCACCACGGAATCTCAGCGACGTATACAAATAAGGAACGTCACCACCCACATGAGCCTCGTACCACTGTCTGAAGGGAGTAGCATCGACTTGGATAATAGCACCCTTGACAAGGGTGTTGGTACGGACCAACTCGTTGTTTGAAGCATTATACACCTGAGTACCACGGTAAAAGTGAGCGTTCCCAGACGCATATATTGAGATCTGGACTCACGACACTGATGAGACGGGTCTTCCTGGTGGTGCTCTCGGAAGCCCAGGCAAAGTTGCCAGAGTCGAGACGGAGAGCGCGATGCTTTATGTTACCACCACGAACGCGGACGGGGTGGATACGCTTTGGGCCAAGCTTGGTGTTGGCGGGCTGACGACCGAGCTCGAACTTTCTCTTCTTGCGGTAGTGGGCGCGCTGTGCACCGGTTGCGGAGCGCTTGTGCCTTGATGAACGGGAAATACCTTGCAGAGATCGTCAACAGAGATGATATTGGAGGGGAACAGCACCTACCCATGTCGAAGAGTCTTGAGGATGGGAGCCTTGCAAGGTTTCGATGATACCCACTGCAAATCAAGGTTTACAAGATTCAAACTCAGTCGGTAAATGCCGATAAATGTGGCTGCGTTGTCCTCCCTAGTGCGCCGCCCTTTACAACGTCCGGGGCAAGTCCATACGTAACCCTCACCATTCACGCATGCCCACTCATCCCGTTAAATGGCGGTGGTCGCCTCCTTTCTCGCTTCCCATCGCTTCCTCCTCGTCTTCTAGCACATGATGCTGCTGTTATTCGACACTGCCCGCTTCCGTATCTTTCGAAGGCGTAAGAACTCGAAGTCGACCTCCCTGTCCAAAGCAACGCGAAACGAGCTCAATCGCCTCATCCATACCTCAGATCCAATCGTGCGAAGGGTATGTCGCTTCACCTACGCCCCGGCTTCACGCACTCAACTCACCCACCCTCTCGAATGATGCCACCCCTTCCTGTACTTCATTTCTCTCAGGCATTCGATGCAGAAATGCAGGCATTCTTCAGGCTTCACTCTCGCTATCTCTCCGAAAAGGACAGCCGACGAGACCTGTGCGTGACCCTTATTCTCATTTGTGGACGATATTCATGTCTATGACTAGCTGCTGGGATAAGATTCAGACCCCTGACGCGAATCAGATTATTTCCTACAACCAGCTTCCAAATACAGCCGAGCCTAGCGCATTGTCCAAATTGGCAATACTTAAGTTTAACGGCGGCCTTGGAACATCCATGGGCACGTATATCGTTCCCCCCTATTCTCACGCACTCGTGCAACGGAATTGAATAACTGGAGATGACAACAGGCTTGTCAGGCGCGAAGAGTGCTCTTGAAGTCAAGGACGGAATGACGTTCCTTGACCTCACCGTAAAGCAGGTCCAACACCTCAACAAAACGGAGGGTGTCGACATCCCACTCCTTCTTATGACATCTTTCAATACCCATGAAGACACCTTGCGCATCATCCAGAAATACGCCAGCCAACCGATCAAATTAACGACCTTTAACCAATCGAGATACCCACGGATTCTCACCGACACTCTGCAACCATCCCCGCACCATGCTCGAGACGATAAGGAGCACTGGTATCCTCCTGGGCACGGTGATTTGTATGACTCACTCGCGCGCAGCGGCATTTTGGACCGTCTGTTAGCAGATGGAAAAGAATATCTGTTTGTATCAAACTCTGATAACTTGGGTGCCGTGTGAGTAGTAGAGATTTGATGTGTGAGCAACTTTCGAACGTAAAACGTCCTTAGAGTGGATCAGAGGATTCTGCAGCATATGGTGAATACTGGCACAGATTTCCTGATGGAAGTCACCAACAAGACCAAAGCGGATGTAAAGGTAAGTCTTGTTCGTGCCGTCTATTCGACCTAAAACGTACTTTTCTTTGATAGGGCGGCACCCTCATTCAGTACGATGACTCGATGCGTCTTCTTGAGATTGCTCAAGTTCCTTCTGATCACGTTGACGACTTCAAGTCTGGTAAGCAAGATTTCTCGAGGATGCCGTCAAGGAACATACAAAGCTTCTAGTGCGCAAGTTCAAGATATTCAATACGAATAATCTGTGGATAAACCTCAAAGGTTCGCTACCTCTGTTTGGATTGGTATCATAGATTATAATTCGTTCCCCAGCCCTCAAAAAGGTCATGACAGACGGAGGCATGGACCTCGACATTATCGTCAACCCGAAAGTCACCGCCGACGGCCGATCAATTATTCAGGTACGATCCGCACATAACGCCGCTCGGAGATTATCTCAAGCATGTACTACGAACCCAGCTAGAAACGGCAGCAGGCGCGGCGATAAAGCATTTCAAGAATGCTCGTGGAATCATCGTTCCCCGCTCTCGTTTCCTGCCTGTAAAGTCCTGTTCGGACCTGCTTTTGATCAAGAGCGACATCTATTCGCTCGAGGATGGCCAGCTTACCATGAACGACGGCAGAATATTTGGCAGCGTTCCCGTGATCAAACTTGGGGATCATTTCAAAAGGGTAATTACTTCTTATCTATCAGATAGAACGATGAATACACAGGATGCGACACTAGATCCAAGACTTCGAGGCGCGCTTTAAGAAGATACCGACGATTATCGACTTGGATCATCTTACCGTCGCCGGCGACGTACATTTTGGCAGAGGGGTGACATTACGGGGCACTGTCATTAGTGCGTGAATTCTTTGCTCTCTGAATGTAAGCTAACTCTCGGCCGTGTCCATAGTCGTGGCGAACGAGAGCCAGAGGATTGATATACCCGATGGGTGTGTACTGGAAAACCGTACGATCTTTCTCTCTTTTAAGGCACGGGGTTGACTCTGGAATTGATCGCAGGGCTGGTCTCTGGAAACCTCAATATGATTGTATGTCCTGGTCACCCACCATAATCTGTGTCACTGATAGTTCTGTCTGTTTCTCAGGATCTATGATTTGCTTAGTAGGGTTTTGGTGATTACGGCCAAGGACACGCAGGATGGACTAGTTGACCATAAAACCGTATGGACCTTGTGTATATGGACCTTGTAAATGAATACGGGCAATTCGTGTAGACAAAACAAGACCAAACACCGTCCTCGTCCGAACGCTCATTATCATGGCAGGCGCAGGTCATCGTACGCCGTTTGCCACAACTCGGTCGCCGTTTCAGCCCACTGATGCCGTTTCATGACATGCCAGCCTTGGGGTTTAATCCCCATCTACCCGGTGCCAAATACCAATTCCTCTCCAAAGCCCTTGGTGCGACCATGTGGTTCTTTATTTTCTACCGTGCACGGTCAGTCCATCCGTGGCCCGTTCCTTTTGTACGCGCTGACGCGTCGTGGACCCTGCCCGTCTCCTCTATAGTGAGGACGGCCCAAAGTTATTGGTACGCTTCCATGCGCAAACCTTTTCTGTCGTCACATGGTGTTAATACACGCTTTGGTTGCTCCGGGGTTCTCTAGGGGTTGCGGCATCCATGGGAAGGACACGGACACGGACACGGAGACCACGACGGGCAGACGGAACACCACCATTGAGGTTGGGTTAGAATGTGCTGCGCCAGCGCCGCTCTCTTTGTTTTTTTTTTTTCTTCTTCTTTCTGCTATTGTATACAACTGCAGTCGAGACCACAGTCCACAATCGCTATTTGATTACTCACTCCTTGCGTGGTACGGGGGGCACAGGTCAGCGTCGATCGTGGGTTACTCCCAGGACGAGGATTGGTCGTCGGTCGTACAACCAGGTTGTCTTCATGTTGTCAGAATGGCCATTTGTCTTCCAGGGGCACGGGCAAAACGGTTATTGGCTTGGGTTTGTCGTACCCGAGCGCTGACCGCTGATCTGCACAGACGTGACGGTCGTTTTCGCTGTTACTGGCGCAATGCACTCCGTTCCATTGACGTGTCCGAAATTGTAGACTCTGCTGTCCACGCTTCCAGGGGACTGGTCACCGTCCTTTCAGGTTTCTACGCGTTCTCGGACGTTGGGGTAGCATTCAAATCAGCCCCGACGCGTTGCTCCGTCTTTATCCGAATCGAACCCCCAAGCTCGGACATCTTGAGGGGGGTCCGCACGCAACATGTATAGATTGAGCAAGAGGGACAAACGTAGTGTTTCGTATGAGAACTAGATGGTTTTGCCAAATCCACGTTCTGGCTTGCCCCGTATCTGGGTCAAGATGTTCCACCAGCACTAGTAGCCATATAACTCAGGTTGCAATTATTCCAGTGTCGCGAAATCGTCATTCTTGCAAGCGAGTCGCACTGCAGAAAGAACCCGGGGATGCATATATATCAATAGTAATTTTGTCAACCAGTCCGTTTGCAGCAAGAGATATATCTACCCACTCGACCATTACGCTTCATCAGCAAGCGGCGCCTAAGCTAACGACCTCACATGTGCACTAGTTCCAGACGCCTCAGAAAAAGAACCAATCGATCACGGCCCATCCAACGACCGCAGGCAGCGCCACGCTCACACAATCGCTCGCAAACCGCCACACGAGCCCCCTCCCACTCCGATGGTGACCCGCCGAAACGCTCAACGAACTCCGCCACGCCTTCCAATCAGGCACACCCAACGTTATCCGTCGCCGTCGCCCCCAAAACACAAACGACCACGAAACCGCCCACTGCGCACGCGCGTGTGATAAAGGCGGCGGGAGAAAATATGGTCCTGACGCAGTGCGCGCGTGCACGTGTGGGTGTGAGCGATTGGGTACCACGTCAGGGTCTCGTGCGACGTCGTCGTCGTGCTCGCCTTGCCAACCGCTGTAGTGTAGATCTCGTCGAAGGCTGTAATGAGACGGGCCGACATAATCTTCCTCTGTGTCACCCTCGTCCCCGGATGGGAAGAGCGTAATCGGACTGAGTAACGGAGAGTCCTGAGGCGTAGTGATGGGGGAAGCACGAAAAGAGGGAATAGATCGTGTACTGGGGGTTCGCGCGGGGAGTGGAATTGGAGCAGTTGGACTCGTTTGGATTCTTGACTTGAGTGGGGTCCGAGTGGTCCATATGGCCGATTCGGGCTCAGGGGGAGGTGACGATCGCCTGTAACGCGTCAATGATATAGGCGAGATATTAGAAAAGCGTTTTCGGTGACGTGAGGGGCCGATGTTCAGGTATAGCAATACGAGTGCGGTGAACACGGAGCAAGGAACATATATCGAGTGAAAGACGCGAAGCGTGTCAGGCAGAAGACACGGCGCATCCGCAAAAGTGGGTCCACCTGGCGAGGAAGACGGAGGAACCAGGGAAAGAAGCTGGAAACCCGGTCTGCGGATGTGTCGACTCGGAGAGAATGATTTGACGGTCACCTCCCGAACTGAACCGGCTTGCGGGTCGAGACCAGGTATATCGTGGGTGACTTCGCAATAGTCGCGATTATCGCCACTAGTCATGTCATTAGCACAGGTCGACAGTCGAAACAAGCGTTGTCTAACCTGAACACCACAGACGGTCGCAAAGTTTTCAACAGAAACTCGGTCGTTTGTTTACCGAGCACGGACTGGTAGCCATGCCCGGCCCCAGCGCGTATCGAACCCTTCTCGCGCAACGGTCCACAAGACTTGCTCGACGGGCGAGAGAGCGGTATATGAGTGAGTAGTATTTTCGGTTCCACCGCGTGGCCATCTTCCTGATCAGAGATCGACCGTACGAACTCAATCGGTCCTCCCGGAAGTGGGGACCAATGATCATAGGACTGACCATGCGCATGACGGCGATAGTCTTCCTCCACGAGTCCCGGTGCATTCAACAAGACGAGCTGATGGCCCGAAATAGAAACGGCTCGATTCAGGGGCCCAAACCGTTTCTCAAAGAACCGACGGGCATCCACGGGAAAAGACGAGGAATCGCCGAGCCTGAGAATATATAGTGAAACCCAGACCCATCCAAAAGGACCGAAACACACCCTATGTCATTGTTTCCTGGGATGAGGTAAAATGGTACTGAAGCCTCGCGAGGGAAAGTCGCTTCAAAGACACGATAGTATTGATCGTACCTGTATGTCGTGGGGTCAGCCAATAGCTGGTAGACACGTTAACTTTTTGCACGGAAACGATGTACGCACTCTTCTTCATTTGTGATATAGCGAGTCGAGGCAAAGGTATCGCCGAGAAACACGACCGCGCTTGGACGGAGACGTGACGCAACTCTCCAGCTCTTGCGTAGATACGCCAGTCCAGAATCGTACCCGAACCACGAACTTAGTGCAGACATGGCGGGGTCTGGCAGTCGAGCATCTGAGATCAAAAGCACTCGGGTGGGCTTCGCCTTGAACGACGAGCGGGTCTTGAATGGAACGCGTCAGGGAGGTCCACTTGGAGGGATGTCGACTACTAGTACTCACGGAGCGAAAAACCTTGTCGGGCCATTTGCAATCTGATAAACTGTAGAAGAAAACCCCAAACTCGCACCAGATGACGAGGATGACCCAGAAGAAGCGGAGTGCGAGAAGGATGGTGGGCCTTGAGAGCAGACGCGACTTGTAAAAGCGTCTTTCATACAGCGAATGCATTCCGCATCACTCGAGCGAGTAAGAACTTGGGCGCTGTAAAAAGAGGGCAACTTGAACGGCCCGGTCAGGGCAAGGTCAGTCGTTGCCGTCATCGTCCACTTGCCTAACCCGTAATCACCATTAAAAGTCTCAAACATACAAAACATACGGTATAATACACTCATTCCCAGTCGCTGTCCTCTTCCTCCTTTTCCTTCTCTTCCTCCTCCTCCCCATCTTCCGTTTCGATCGCTCCGGTACTACTGGCATTTCCAGAAACAACATCGTAGCTATCCTCACTGCTCTCCCTAGGACTCTGAGTGTGCGAGGGTGGTAGCAATAGGTCATCCGACATGGGTGTCTCCTTGGGAGGAGCGAGCGTGTGCTGTGATGATGCCAGTGCATTGGCAGACGCTGAGGCTTCTTTCGCGTCACTAGCAGAGACAGACTCGTCTTCGTCGTCCTCCCAACTGAAATCGTCTTCATTCTCCGCACTCGCTGTCTCAGTGACTTAGCAACCCCATGTCTGAACGCGAGTAAGAAAATAATAAAAAAAGACTTGCCTTGCAGTAATGCCTTTCGCCTGTTTTCCTCCACCTCGATCTGGTGCACTCGGAAAAAGTACCTGACCCAGAACACTTCCTCGGGCATGGTTGATGGTACTAACAGTGATCATGAGCCAGTCGTTGTTCTAGAAATGAATAAACTCATACCAAGCGCATCAAAGGTAATCTGTAACGCAGCCCCATCCGAGGGATCCGACAACGCCTCAGCGATGCGATCTCCCCACGCCTTTGTGCCAAATCCTTCCCCGCTCGCCTCACTGGCATCTGCCCAAGCCATATAAGTGTCCTTTGAATTATCCGCAGCAGGATCAAGCTTGATGATCTCGGGATTACTCCTGAGTTGCTTCAACAGCGACTCGGCACGGGTCGCAACAGCCCGACGTGCATCCTCTGACAGATGCCTAGAAGAAGATCCGGAATCAACCTCCTTACCCTTCCCTTTAGATCCTGACCCATCCGCACCGGCAGCTAAGCCGGGCAACATCCAAATATCCGTACCATCCCAGATGCCAGTGATAGGAACGCCAGTGGAAGCTTCCTCGGGCGGGATGACTTTAACAGCCTCTCGAAGAACATCCCCAGCCTCTCTCATCGCCTCGCGGAGCAACACCTCGCTCTTGTGCACATACTCCTCCGCCTGCGCTCGCGTGACGCCCTGCACGCGCTGGAACTCGGAAGAAAGTGTGCTCCCCAGTTGTGCAAGGTCGATCTGTTGCGCATTCCTGAGGCTGTCCGGAAGTTGCGCCTGAACGGCCGATACGATGTTGGGCGGGATAGACGATTGGAGACGCGAGAAGAAGGAATGGGCCGTGGTCGTCGTTGATGACGACGATCCGGGAACGCTCGCCTCCCCGCCGAGCTCGACGCTAGCAAGTCGCGTCGTATCGGCAGTGTGCATGTCCGTCTCCTCCTCAGCACTATCGCTCTCTTCTTCCGCTCCTGCTCGTCCCCCTGCCTCAGGCGCGCTTGGTTGTTCCTCCGCAGTAGTTAGCTTCTCGATCTCGCGCTGGGCTTGCGTGACTACTTGGCTCAGGTCCCGTCGCGCAGTGACAAGCGCTGCCTCGCTCTGTTGCACCCATGAACCATTCTCAGGACACAGTGGTTGGAGTAGTGACGATGTCGTGCATACCTGTTTCCTGAATCCCCCCCAGAAACGCCCAAGCTGTCCTATCACCTGCGAAACCTCTTCGTTGAGGCTCTGCTCGGGCTGGTGTTCATTGAGGGGCGGGGTGCTCGTTCCCGTTCCTGTTATTCCGTAGGTGTCGAGGAAGTTCATGTTGGGACAGTGGTATGGGGCAATGTTGCCGCTACGTTAGTGACGCCCAAATCGGGCAATTCAAGACGAAGAAACTTTTTATTGCCAATCAGCACGCAATAATCTAGCAAAGTACAATGCATACTGACAACCAAAGCCGATGATCACAGCAGACTACAAGAATCGTACTCGTACACCCAATCGCGCCTCACGAACGTAACACAGAAGCTGTCAACCTAAGCACTAACAGTAATCTCTGGGAGACGAGGGGTAGCGTAGTCTTTGATAGAAGTCGCTAAATCCACAGGGGCAGCCATTGGCAGCGTGAGCCTGTGAGCGCGACACTCGGCGAGGAAGTCCGTGAACATCTGGATGATCAGATTAGACGGTGTATGTATCACAAGTGAGAAACACTGACTTCCATGGTGTCCAACGGGCCGCCTGCACTCTCAGGGTGGAATTGTACACCCCATATTTTCTTGCCAGAGTCCGCGGTCGATTTGATGCCTTCAACCGAGGAATCGTTGCAGTTGATGAAGAATGGTTCCCACCCTGCTGGGAATGGATCAGTCAATTTGAGCGCATATTGATGGTTTTGGCTAGAAAAGACCCCGATCAGTCAAATCCTTGTATTACAACCATATCGCTGCAATGCACACCTCGTCACATAAACACGACCAGCTTTGATAGAGCCAGAAGAAGCCAATGCGAGGACGGGTTGGTTATGTCCACGGTTCCCAAAGGTCATACGGTATGCCTCCAGACCCGCGGCCATGCCGATGACCTGGTGACCCATGCAGATACCGAAAACAGGCTTATCCCATTCCTGAAGAGTCTTGCGGAGCTGCAAAGCCGCGTCCATGCAGTGCCTCGGGTCACCGGGACCGTTAGTCAGAAAGAGACCGTCGTACTGGTCCCGGATGGCGTTGAAATCAAAGTTCCAAGGAAGTACGGTCACTGCAGCATTTCGACGGATCAGGGAACGAAGGATGTTCGCTTTGGCACCAAAATCGAGCACAGCAATTCGGACATCCCCGTTAGGGTTGAGGTAGTACGGAACCTTGGTGGAAACTTGGTCGACGAGGTTCTCGTTAGAAGGATCCCAGTATTGCTCAGGGGTTGGCGCAGGAGCCGACGTATCTACACCGACGGCCAGGCGACCGAGGGTGGTTCCTTGATCACGCAACAAACGCGTGATCTCACGAGTGTCCACGCCAGTGATGCCAGGGACGTTAAAGCGGCGACACCAAGACGCGAGGGACTCGACTGCGGCGTGGTGAGAAAATTTGTGAGCGACGTCTGCCACGACGACGGCGCTGCATTGAATTCCCTCGGACTCCATGACGACCCCGACATCCCGTTCGTCGATGGGAGTTTTGTTGTTGGGAACCCCATAATTTCCGATGAGAGGGGTAGTAAAGACGAGAATCTGGCCCCGATAGGAGGGGTCCGTCATGGACTCGGTGTCTGTAAGTAAATATCAATGGAGTGCGATCGGATCCAAAAAGAAAATACTTACAAGATGTGATCGAAGTTGAAAAGACGGTCTCTCCAAAAGTACTTTTCGGAGCGCCAAAAGATCGGCCATGGAAGGTTTGCCCAGTTTTAAGATGTAAGACGGCAGGTAAAGCGGTACTCGGGCCAGCATGGGTAGCAAATCCACGAGACAAGAGTTGGTTTCGAATCAGAGTGCGAGCAATCATGGTGAGTTATGAGCTGTTCAAAGACTCGGGAGAGAAAAAACGAGATCAGAGATGTAACTGCAGGATGATCAGAACGGAAAGCGGGGTCCAGGTGGAGTACATACTCGTCGCGAGTGTTCTGAGTGAATATCATGTACGAGCTGAGCGGCTCAGTGATCAGCGAAAATTTGAGTCGAGTGAGGGGTGAGATGGACACCGCTTATAGCCCGGGTCAGAGTTTGTGGTTGTTGTGGGCGGAGATTACACAACCACGTGACCATCCAGCTGACAGCCCGATCACCGCGTGCACGTCGAGTACCTCCTCCAGAGCTCCAACAAGTACTCATCGTCGCGGCACAAACGATCTCATTAGTATTAAGCGACGTGTGATGTATCTGTATAATTAGGTGAAGAGCAGGTCATGTACAATGTGTGTGGGGAGACAAATCAAGAAATATAACAATACTGCGTTCGTGATGATCGTGTCAAGCCGAGTCTATCGAGATTCCGACGTTAGAACCTGGACAAACGGCTCTTTTTCTTCTTCGTCTCCAACACAGACCCCGCTCTTCGTTCTCGAGGGATATGTCCCGACCCATGAGCCTCGTCCGCATCAGAAGAGGACGAGGACGATGATGAACCTTCGTCAGCAACACGTTTCTTTGTCTTCCCGTTAGTCAGAGACTTGTTGGAAGGCGTGGGTAGACTGGGAGAAAAGAGCGTCGCCTGGGAAGCCAGTTGGGACAATGAACGATACCGAACAATCGGCTTTGGCTTCCTCTTGGGCACCTCTGGTTCCGAATCCGAATATGTTGCCTTCTCCCTCTCTTTCCCATTCGCAGACGCTGTCGGCGCCGAACTGTCCTGGTACTGGGAATATGGGAAAGGTATCTGACTGGACGAGAGATCGAACAATCGTTCTTTGCTTTGGGAGCTTTCTGCCTGGTGGGAAGAGGCATCCTCGAGGGATTGGCCCTGTCTCTCTTTGTCGTTCAAACGTTCACGAATAGGAATATCGTCCCGCAGGGGACTACTAGACATCAACTCGTCGATGCGCACCGATGTCTCTTCTACCTGCAAAGAAGGCGACGACGGCTCTGTGAGGGTTTCCCATCTGACCAACGACGGAGTGGGAGCCAAGCGGCCGTTATCCTTTGCAGCGTCGCTTTTGATACTACTCTGCGAAGCACCCGATCGTTCCTCAGACCGCTTCGCGGGCGTTTTGGCTGCTTTACCGACCCGAGCTCCGGCTTTGGACCTATGGTTCATCAGCACCACAGCTACGGGCGTACTCGTGGCGGGTGGAAGGGAACTAAACCGAGGACTCCTCCGTGCTGGCGCCGGCTCTTGACTGGTAGACGTCTCCGGGTTCTTTTTCCGTGACTTTCCTTTCGTCGACAAGGGGGTCACCTCGTCCGTGGCAACCGAAGTCAGCTGTTCGAGAAGCACAGGACGTTCAGCATCATCGTTTAGAATTTGGCCGCCACGGGTCTTGATTCGTTCTGTCACTCCGGGCTTTGGTGTCGATTCAGCCACACAGGTGAACAAGGATCCGGTGACTTCAGAAGTTGTTTCAATGGGATCGGCGTCCGAGCGTAGATTGGTCGGAGGTTCCAAATCATCCGCAGGTTCTATGGGGTCGATCTCAATCTCGTCGGTGGCCACGGAGGCTACTGGTACACCACGGTCGCGATTGGAAGCGAGATCAACGTCTGTCCCTTGCGGCTCATTTCTGGGAGCGGGTGATGAAGGCTGCAGTTCGACGATAGCAGCGGCACCCTTTTCGCCAGTCGACTCGTGGTCTACGTCCATGCGGCCCTCTGATCCCACATGTGTCTCCTCACTACACTCATCGTCCCGTCCCCCGAGAACGGGAGGATCAACGGGCTCTTTCATGACAACGTCGCTATCCTGGTGTGGGGCAGATCCCTCGGCAGGCTCGTTAAAGCCTTGTATGCCCTGTCCCGAATTGCTTGAGATGCCTTCAGCCGAACGCGAAGACGAAGGTGACCTAGACGCTTCATCCTCGCTCTCAGAGTCGGAGCTGTTCCTGGACAACCGACGCCTCGATCGATCAACCTCTTCGTCCGGATCTTCTTCCAATTCGGCTTCGTCCTCTTCCGACTCAGAGTCTTTGTCGTCTTCATCCCCAACAATGCGGTCGATGAAATGTAGGATACTCGGCCGCTTCGACGCTGGTCCACGGATGACAGCATTCAAGTCATCGTTGGCTGGCAAAGGTGGTTCGTTGGGTGTTTGCTGTCTTCGAGGAGCCGGCACTTCTTTGTCCTTGTCTTCTACCCCTCCCTCCGACATGTCATCAAAGCTTTCCGAGCTGCTCCCTTCGTCTCTGCCTTCCACTGTTACTTCAGACACGTAGGAATTGCTGGGAATAATTGGGGTTCTGGGTGGAGAAGCGCTGGGCGGCGGCGAAACCTCATGAGATTGGACAATCGGCGAGGGCTTCGACGTGACTGATAAAGGGTCCATGTCAGATTAGGATAGAGTACAAAATGGAATGTTAACCTATTGAATCACGAAGGAGACCCTCCAGCTCCTTGATCAGCGATTGCTGGTCACCTGTATTCGTTCCCTTAAGCCCCTCTAGTCGTGCTCGAATAGCATCGGGTCCTTTCAAAACAGTGGGACAGCAATAGCGTATGTGGAAGGGTTCTTCGAGGCAAATAGGACAAGGCGGACCATGCAACTCTAGTGTCTGTTGTGGGGGCCCATTGGTCGGGACCACGTGCTCAAGTCCGCGCTCCGTTGGTACGCTTGGCACCTCGTGAGCAGGGGCAATCAATAAACTCGTAGCCTCCACAGGCAATGCACGAGAAGATGCAGAAGACTCTTTGGTGCCTTTCTTTATGTACTTTCGCTTCGCAGGGGGTTCAGGCGGTATAGTCTCAGTTGGTCTAGATAGATAACCAGACAAAATCGCTGCTGCTACTTCGGATTCCACAGTGGTACTTGCGCTCGTCTTGGGGATAGCTATGCTAACATTCATAAGTTTTTAATGCTTCGAAAACAAAGACTACTCACCTGCACAAGCTCCGACTTTAGGCTCCTTTGCCTTTTCACTCTTGCGAGCTTTTTCGGCGTTATTACAATCATAATCGAGTGGGAAGGGATAGAACTTACTCTTTGACACACCACTCTCCGCACTCTTCCTTGTGGGTTTGTCAGATGCTAGGATTCCGTTAGCGCATACATGCCACTCGAACTGCCAACTTCACCTGATTGGAGAGAAGCTTCGTTTACTGGATCAGCTGATTGGTTAACCGGTTGGTCCATACCTAGGTTATCGGAGAACACAAGGCAACTGTAAATCACGGAGCCGCGCATGTCAACGAGAATAATTACCCCCTCGGTCGACAGCTATGAAACATTAAATCAGCATCAGGTCGCAGCGCCCAGTTCACCGAGGCGGAACTTACGCGCGGAAGACTTTTTCGGAGCAGCGCCGTCATCCATTTCCTTCCCTGGCTTCTTTGCCGGTGGCTCAACGGTTACAGCACCCACTAGCGTGCTTGTCTCTGCCTACAAGGCAATCAAATGTAAGCAGACGCATCCACGTACGACACAGTTCCCACCTCGGTCTCACGATCCAACGCCGCCGATTTCTTCTTCTTGAGTTTTGATACATCAGAAGCCTTCGTTGGGATGCTCTGAACAACCTCAGTGGACTGAGGATCCTTTGCCTTGGTAGCCTCTTTCTTCTGTTTTTTCTTCGGGGGCTCCTCAGTACCTACCGACTCCGGAAGAGTCAAAGTTCTCGTAGTCTTTGTAGGGGCGACAGCGAGCTGCTTCCTGGGTGCGCGCCCCCCCCTAAGTCTCCCAGGGGCCACTACAGCAGCGTCCTCGAATGACACCATGCGCTTTCCCGTAGAAGGTGTAGCAAGAGTTTGGGTGGCCCGGGGAGCCTCGGGTTGCACACCCGATTGACCAGCTGCAGATGGGGGACCTGGTGACTTGGAAGGCGACGCCGACGACGTGGTGGTTGGTTCGGTGGTTGACAACAGTTGTCGAAGCAGCTGTAGAGATCGCTGCTTGAGGACATCGTCATAATTCGAGTTCGCTTGACTCACAGGTTGGATAACGAAACCCTGGGACCTACCCACAGTAACCCGGATGTCTATAGAATTACAAGACCTCAAAAGGACGCGAAACGCCTGAAAATCGTCGTCTGTCGACAGGCACCGTCCCAATTGAGCAGGCTCCTAACTCCATCTGACAGGCTTTTTGTGCACGTACCATCGTCGAGATCAAGGAGGCCGTCAGAGCTCATCTGCTTGAGCGACACGTCTGTGTCCCGTCCTAGGCCCAATTTCCGCCGGACGACATCTTTAACTTCGTCGAGAGAACGCTCTACGTGGAGAAGAGGATTGAGCGCGTTTTTTTACGAGCGCGGCGAGAGGCAAATTCACCATTGAATAATCTGGCAAACGTTCTGTTTTCAGCATGATAAACGATCCTGATGGGGTCTTTGGGTAAACTCTCGGCGGGCTGAGTGCGTTCGGTCATGGTGGGGCCCCGGGAGGGTGAAAGGACAAAGACAACTTGGTTAGCAGGACAATTACGTAATAAACGCGCATGAACACTGCTCAACGACGGAAATGATGGTGCAGAATCTCACCTTACCCCAACATAAGCAACGCGGGGTATAAGCGGATCATGGATGGATTGAGCCTGAGCACGCGCTGCCTGCTTTTCAGCAGCAACCGGGGGATGGATGGGTAGCACTTGCGACTCAGACGGATCGTTTATGCTCATCAACTACAAGGATTATCGATTATCGATGAATCGTCAACTTCCATTACATGCAGTATATACATGGAAGAGGATCAGGACATCCAACCAAGTGATACATTTGATCCCCAATATCCTATCGATATCAACATCAACGACATGAGACACATGAAGAGAAACAAAGGCGCCTGGTAGTGCTCTATAAAAGGTTTTGGAAAGTCCAGAATCCGATGCAAGAACCAAAAGTCGTAACAAGTCGAGAAATTGGGTGTCAAGAGAGTAATCTCTGGGTTCGTCAGGCAGAATTGCGATCGTTCACAGTTCCTAGAGAAACGTGAGCTCAATATCGGACAGAGCAGAATGGAAGAGACGTACGATCATGTTGAGGTTTCCGGACAATAGACGGTTCTCCAAGATACAACCATCAGGGATATCAATCCGTTGGCCCTCGTTAGCGACAATAATAACAGTCCCCCTCAACGTGACATTCCTTCCAAAGTAGACATCTCCAGTGACTGTAAGATGGTCAAGCTCGATGATCTTGGGGATCTTCTTGAACCGCTTCTGGAATTGCTGGATCTTCTTAAAGTGGTCACCAAGCTTGATCACAGGGGTCGTCTCGAACATCCGGCTTTCGTTCAGGACGAGCTGACCGTGTTGCAAAGAGTAGATGTCGCTCTTAATGAGGAGCAAGTCGGAGCAGGACTTGACGGGAAGGAAGCGCGAACGAGGCACGTTGATACCGTGACCGTTCCTGAAGTGCTTGATGGCGGCACCGGCGGCGGTCTCGAGCTATGCTTTCAGTTCAGCGATGAGAATATACCAGTTGCTCTTCGAGTACATACTTGAATGACAGCCTGACCATCATCGTTGTTCTTGGGGTTAATGATGATTTCGAGTTCCACGCC
>JBBPUP010000105.1:31319-43270 GCA_038094735.1 Exsudoporus floridanus
GGCATCATCGCTTCAGCCATCACTGCGCCATTGTTCGACCGGTTCTTCACCCATCAAATCGGTCTCACCCTCAAGATCGTCGTCCCAATCGTAGCCCTTGGTTGGTTTTCCTTGATCTGGGCTGGTAGGCTTCTTTTTTTCCTACCTCGACACCACTCTGACTGGTACAAGTCCGCCCGGACAACACCGCCGCACTCTTTGCCATTTTCGTCGTCATCGGGATATGTTCCATGACGTTGCTCCCCATTGGTTTGGAGCTTGGAGTCGAGCTGACGAGGAATGCAGATGCGAGTGCCGCCCTTTTGTGGTGTAGGTGAGCATATCAATTTCAGTGCACTTCAGCCGCACTTAGACCTCACAGTGGAAACATGTTTGGTATCATCCTCATCCTTGGTGTGTTTTCTCTTGTCAATATATTTGATGTCCGGATCAGCTTATTTCGGTTCAGTGGAAGGCGCCCTTCGTGCCCCCGCGATGGCGAACCCACCATATAACATGGACAATGCTATCATCTTTCAGGGGACAGTCGTCGTGGTTTTTGGGGTGGTCGTATTTTTCGTGCGCGGGCGGCAAGCCCGCCGAGAGCTGGACGAGACTATGGCAGTGGAAAGTGCCTTTCCCATGGTTTCTAGTCCCAATTCCGATGGAAAACTCAAGGAAGCAACGAAAACGCCAGAACCAGTGAAGGATCCTTCATGATTTGAACGAGAGGCTAGATGTAAGGGGTAGACGGGGACATCTACCAACATGGTGTGTGAGATGGAGACGTCTGAACTGGACCCGCTGGACGTTGTCATGCTTACTTTCCACTCTCGTGATTGCTCATATTAATTCGCCAGGCATACCTTACTCACGCACATACCCAACACTACATACTCTCTTGCACTGCTCGCATTAGCTTGGTCTGTTGAGGGAATATCTTGTTTGGGGCAATAACTGCATCATTTACCTGACAGCTTGCTCACTCGCATTCTTAAACCCCTGAAAATATTTTTCCCTGAAATCCTTGTGCGCTGGGACACGCAAACTTGCCACATCGTTGATGTCAGCAAGATCGAACGTAGGCGGTGGATAACTTTCCGTCGTCGCCTTGCGGATCGTGATAAGCTACGGGCATCAAATCAGTTTGTGTTATACTGCCCAAGATGGTTCGCACACACTCACCCGTCTACCCCAACCTCCGAACCCTTGCACGGAATTCGCCACGAGTTCCATTCCATCGCAGAGCGCAGCTCGGACGTCTACCTCCTCGTACGCCTCTGTCACCGTGGGAAGGAAAAACACGAGCAATCCGCGGGGTTTCAGCTGGTAGCGAGCAAAGAGAATGAGATCGGCGATCAGGGCGGAGAGCTCGTAAGGTTTCGTAGGCGGGATGTACGGTTCATCTGGGTCCCTGGGAACACATCCGCACAAACGTCGATGGCAGTCCATGGGTAGGTCCGCAAAGACTTACGATCGAGGAACCTGAGGGGGCGGCCTGTCATCGCGGATCTTTTTGCGTCCGAGGCGCTTGGCACCAGCCCGTACGCCGTCTGTTGAGTCTAGCTCATTCTGCGGTCTATACGTATGATCGAATTAAGGGGCGTACATGGTGGGTCGGTGATGATAGCATCAAAGAGCCCGCCACATCTCCAGGGGTGGCGTGTAACGTCGAACGTGCAAAGGTCGACGATCCGCTGCGCAACCCCGTATTGAGCAGCCGCGCGGATGATACCCGGGGTTCTAGCTTCAGAACAGCATCAGTTGAGGACATTGCATCTGTGCGGACTAGGAGCAGGACCCAACCTTTTCCGCGCATTTGTCGACCGTCAATGTCGGATCCGTACACGAGTGCCCCAAAGTATGCTGTCGTCTGGTCACGATGTCAGATTATGCACGCGCTCATGTAGCTGTCCATCGAGCACGCACGTAGGCCATACTTCCCGTTCCGATGAACGGGTCATACATGAGCTTTCCTGGTGCGGCCTACTACAGCTCGAGTGGCTGATCCAATTGTCACGACAAGAGACTGCGTACCTGCGTCTGGTTAGCCATCAACAATGATATCTCCGCTTCCATGCTCGTGTTCCCATAGTATGCTCGCTTTTTCACGTCGAACGTCCTGATGAGGGACCGCGCCGTGCCCTCCGCGACCTGCCGGAGGGTATGACATCATGTATTAGGCGGACGAGGGACTGCAAAACGCACCAACCTGCCGAAATAAGCTTGTCTGAATTCGCCGTCTACGTTTCGGCACCCATCAGGTCGACGATCGTCCTCGTCTGAAGCAGAGGTGTCAGTCGCAGGATCGACTCGCGGCCGTACGATACGTACATTCTTCGAACACCCCGAGCGTGATCTCTGGGTTCTTCATCTCGATCTTGCCCAAAAAATCCATGTAGGCAAAGCTTTCGATCACGTTGCGCTGTCGACGTTGAGAAAGCCCATGATTGTATCCAATCACAGTGAATTTGAAGGAGGTGTCTGGGATAAAGCGTTCCCAAAGAGATCTGGCGCGTTCGTTTGCTTCATGTAGCTCGTCGTAGGTCGACCCCTGTGCGTAGAATTCATAGATCGACCTTGTGAACGACGGAGGGGGGTAAGCGACACGCCGGGGCAGTCAGGGTCTTTAGGACGCACTTTATCAGTATACATCTATGTGCGAGAAGCCTCGCATGTTCCTCTTCTGCCAATCTGAGAATCATGAATGGTCTCTTGACGGCGTTGGCGAGGTCCTCGGTAGGATAGTGGTCAAATCCGACCCGGAAACCATGAAGCTCTGCTATAGACCGGAGCTCTGGGACGCGGAATTCCTCGTGTGCTTGAGCGAAGACGAAGAGATAGTCGGAAGGTGCCATCTCGGTTGCGTTTGATCCCGATCTGCCAAAAAGACTCGGACTCGCCGAGAGCGCGTATCGAAAGGCTTTCCAAGACGCGCAGTGCCCGCTAGACGAGTCGGATACACCTAACCGGCGTTGATGTCTGCCAGCACCCCAAGTCTGAGAGACGTCGTGCAAGCCGTCGTGAGCTCTATCGACGAGGACAGCCGTAAGCCCGGGCCTGCGACCTCTTATTGGGTGGGCCGGTGCTGATATGTCTTTGCGAAACAGTGGAAGAAGGAATCGACAAGCTTCGTGCGTTGTTCCCGGACACGACGCTGTTGGCCGCGCTTGACCTCGTCGACCGCGAGAGCGGTATGTGCCTCCTTTTCCACCCCACGCGGGTTACTCAGGGCGTCGTCGGTTTGCAGTGCTCAAGTACCAGACGCCATGGGGTAGATGCCACTACGAAGTCCTTGGGTCCACCGCGACGTACAGCGTCTTCCCCCGTCTGGGTTGGTCTCCGCACATGTCTTGCTACTGCACCTGCCCTGCTTTCGCATTCGCGGTCCTGATGAGCGAGTCTCATCTGATGGTAAGCCTGCATATCACAATGCTCTGTACGCCACTTCATCGTCGAGTTCTGTTGCCAGTGTAAGCATGTGCTCGCTGTCCGTCTGGCAGAGCAACTCTCAAAGTGCATCGAACGTCGAATCGACGACAATGATCTCCTTGCGAGGCTCACGACCCACGTTCAATAGCAGAAACTCGCCAGTCTCTAGAAGATATAAGTATCGAACTAAGTGTGCATCGAACCCGATGCTCTACCATTATTAACAAATACAGTATAACATATTTAACCTTGGGTCGTGCCCGGAACGCGCTGCGCTGGGGTATGGCTCCGCCGCAATGGCCAGAGAAAGCCCTCTACCTTCTGACCTGGCGACTGTCTTCCGTCTCTTCGTTCCTCTTGATCCTCCCTCGAAGAAGTGATGCGTATTGTTCCAACTCTTCGACCAGAGCCATGACCTCGCCTTTGGTCGGGAGCATGCTGACCTCCATGTCATCGCCATCTAGTTCGTCGTCAGAGTTCTCATCCTCGGTTGGATCCTCCATGTCTACATCCGACTCCGGGGACTGTGGGCTGGTGCCGAAGGAGGCCCCGACACCCCGGTTAGACATCCGCTCCGAGATGTCTTCAAAGTCGGCCTTGAAGTGAACCCAAGACGCCAGCTTCGTAATTTCGTCGGGCTCCCAGAATCCCCACCACTGTTCATCATCATCTTCGTCGTCATCTTCATCATTCTCATCCTCGCTGTCGCCCTCAACGAGGGCACGTTCTGCAATCGGAGGTCTCTTCCCCCAAACAGCAACGAACCAGGACCACTTTCTGAGAGCACTACGATCTTCTTCGGAAGGTGCCAAGGGCCTGCGGCGGGATTTTGATGATTTGTGGGCACGTCCCTGGGAATACGATTGAAGTAGGTCTAGAGCGTCTTCACGTTCGTTCATTCCTGGAGTGAGAGCCCAGTATATACGCCCATCCATATCTCTTCCCAAAGGCGAAATTCGGGGAATATTTGCATATGAAGCCACTTTCAACGCGTCGTTAACAGTTGCCACGATGCGCTTGTGGTACTCCGTCCTTGACTTGTCCAGCTGCAAACCCATGTCAGCAACGTGGTACTCGAGTGGAAGGAATAGGCAATTACCCGTTTTCCTGTCGTTTTTTCACGTTCCCTTTCCTTCTCGAATCGCTCGTTCTCAATGCGATGCGCTTCTCGTGCCTCTTTCACTCGTTCCTTGGATTCTTGGATTCCCGCCTCGAGTTCCTGCCTCATCGCTTCGGATTCGACAGCGGCATTAACGAATGCGGAGATAACAGGAACAAGCTGAGCCGTGCAAAGAACGTTGACACTCCCTGTGTTGGACTGATTGGCTCCGCTACGTGTCCGGATAATAGAAACGGACTCTGGGGGAGGCAAAGGGTTCGGAAAAGAAAGAGGGAGGCTAGCGGACGTGGTGCGAGATGACGTGGATGCATTCTCATCCCAGTCACGGAGAGTCGCAAGAGCAGCCCATATCTTATTGAGATGTGCGCCGCTTTCTCGGATTGATTTCACGGTGACCTTCAGATGCTACAAGTTCGATCAAGATCGGTAATGGAGCATATATGTACAATGGAGTCTACCTTTTCGCGATCTCTTTTGGCATCTACCATATTCAAGAGACCGAGAAGGAGTGATTTGAGACAGGCTTCACTGACCCATGGGACGAGATCGTCGTCCTCATCTTCGAGATTGCGAGTTCGTGACGACCTTATTTCATCTAGTTCATCTAGATGACTACGAGAAAGCTCCAAGATAGAAGAGAATCGCAGGGCAAACTCGCGGATGTTGATGCGCTCTTCGGCCTCAGTTCGTGATAGAGCAGTACCCACACGCGTCCAGAGAGGCTTTGCGAGCAACTTTGGTTTAGAGGGAGCCTTGACCCTGGCCTTCGGTGGAGGCTTGGCTTTGGATTTTGTCTCCGACCTTGAAGACTGGGCAGTCTGTCTGGCGCCACCTTTGGCTGGCGCCGAGAGTGACTTGCTGTTGCTGTCGTGCCTCGAAGCAACACCGTGCACTACCTGTTGCTGTTTTGTCTTCTTCTCACCAGGCTTATTTGCCATCGGACCCTGGAGATCGTATCAGATGCATTGCCGAACATAATTTATTAAACCTACCGCTGCTTTGGGGTCTTGACGCAGCACATCGGCGGCCGAGGTGAGGCCAGATTGGCGTGCTGCATTGGTGAGATTCCTGGAAGCGCATATTAGTTTGAATTTCGTTTAAGAGGATGGCCGCGAACCCTGTCGGTTGCAAGCCCTTGGCCTTTCTGCACGCAACGCAGTTGCAGACGTCATCGCATCGTGGGCACCTGATGGCAAGTCATTGATCTATGACATCCGGCAGGAGGGGACGGAATGGTTACCTGAAATGATAACCCACTCCGTGGTTGTCCTGGTCTGTTTCGTCATCGGCGAGGATATCTTCAAGAAGAAGACCGTAGCGATTCCTGAGGCAAGGCCTGCAGTACTTGGCGTTGCACCTGCGACCCTTGCGGTCTTTCACGGTGCAACGGACAGAGACTGAGGGTGGTGTGAGTGCATGGACTGCGGGTGGGAGGAGAATGAGACAGACCCGTGGCGTCACGTTTCTTGTTGCATTGATGACAATAGACAAAACCGTTGGGATACTCGTCAGTCGCGTTTGCGGTGGGCTCTGGCATGGCGTCCTTTGGATGTTTGTACTTCTTGGTTGCAGGCTGGTCCGTGATGGGGGCCTCAACATCGAGCTTTCGCTTGTTGTGGGCGGGTGCGGGGGGCGTGCTGGAGCTCATCTGAGAGGAAGACGAACGAAACAACGCGTTTTCTTTGTGGCCCGCTGATGACACGTGCGGGAGATGCTTGAGTGAGGTCCGCGACGATGGCAGCTCAACGAACACCTGGGACACTCTGCGCGCCGTGCCACCCATTGTCGACAACGCTCTGGCCGTTGTGCTCGTCGTGGCCAGTGTTGTCCGGGACGCGTCGAAAGGGAGGCTCGCCTCAGGTTTCATTGGCACGGTCACGTGGACACTCATTTCGGGACCTACCCTTAACAGAAAATCTTCACCGGACAAGCCAGGTCCGTCCAAACCATCTCCCATGTCACACGCAGACCACACACGAGACCCCTGGTAATTTGCCCATTCTCCTCAAAGACACCACTGACAGACCATACAGCCCGTGGGTAATCCTCAATGACTTTGGTGGCGCCTTTGCGATGGGCGCCGTGGGCGGCGGTATATGGCACGGTATAAAGGGCGCCCGAAATTCTCCACGAGTATGCCCCTCGATCCCTCTTCCTTCACTCGCTAACCTCTCATAGGGCGAGCGTCTCGTGGGCGCCATCTCAACAATAAAAGCACGAGCACCAGTGACTGGCGGTAACTTTGGGGTCTGGGGTGGCATGTTCTCCACATTCGACTGTGCAGTCAAGGGCTGGCGGCAAAAGGAGGATGCTTGGAATGCCATCATCTCTGGTTTCATGACCGGCGGTTGCCTCGCTGCTCGCAGTGAGTCCTCTTCACGCCTTGACATCACCTCTGCGCTTCGGATCGTTCTCTCATGCATCCCCAGGTGGTCCAAAGTCCGCTCTAGGATCAGCCATTGCTTGCGGCATTCTACTCGGTGTTTTCGAGGGTGTTGGTGTCCTAGTATCCCGTGTCTTCAGCGAGGGAACACGACCACAACTACCTCCACGTGTGTATCTCCTCTCTCTTTCAATGTCACCCCACTCATGACAGTCCCCCCAGTTCCAGAAAACATGGCTCCACAGCCTTCACCTGCCAGCCACTAGACGTTACATATTACTTTATCTTGCTTTACTACCCATCTCAATGTATAGTCGCCACTCAATGCATGGATACTTCAGCCAATGGCAAGGCACGTATACTTTATCTGCAACTTCAGGAATGTGATCAACTCCATCGGGTTATCGGTATCACCCTCCGGTTGCAACCTCCCAGATTACTACTTGCCTCGTACGGGGTTTGACATCGGACTGGCTGCGGTGCATCACACCTTTTCGGTCGAGATTCCAACTGGGAGCGCTACTGCCTACGTTTGTTTCTCCCATTGACGCTGAAAAATCTATTCCTTTCCTTAGAGCTACCACGAGTTCCGATCAACAGGGCTCATGTCAAGTGTAGGCGACGCAGCGTCGACCGTCCTTCCGATGTCCTCCCCGATATCGCGGACGAGTATAACCGAACCTCCGTTAGACTATACTTCTTCAAATGAGTTACACGCTCTTCGAGCTTCAAAGTCAGGCGTTGCCGGCCCTCGGAGAATGGACGTCGTTCATAGTACAGGGCCACATACCGGGGCATATAACGCTCCCGCCCTCGAGCAGGCATTCAACTATGCGGGCGAACGTGGAGATCTCGCACCCCACAAGCCCTACTTGTCGATCGACCAAGTTCTGAGCCCTGGTCATGGCCCAACGTTGCGTCGGCAGTCAACGAAGCAGCTAATACATCGATTCGAATCCATGACGGACGCGACAGAGATGGCTCAAGATACGAGACCTTCTGCCAGTTCCACTCGTGCCTCTTCGGGGACCGACTCGCGCGACATGTACAGACATTTCCTCACCGTTGCGTCCCACAAGAATAAGAGAAGATCTTTGAGCAATTCCTTACGGAACCTCATCTCGGTTTTCAAGAAGAAGAAGGACAAGGAATCGGATGACGACGATTATGTTCCACCTTATCACATTTCTGAACTAAATCCGAGTCCTGGGGAGCTCGTGTCTCTTCCGAAGTCCCAGATAGTCTCGCGTCCCTCAGGCAAAGAAATAACTTTGTCCCCAAACAGAGCCGGGTCCATGATCTCTGGCTCTCTCCTTTACCTCTCACGGCCGCCATCTCATCCTCCTGTCTGGATATCATGCACGGTGACATTATACGACTTCAGCTTGTTAATTACTTGGTATACGATGCATGACACCCCTTCCAGTCACGTCATACAGTTAGATGGGTTTATGGACGTGCGCTCTCTTAATGAGCGAGTGTTACGACCCGACAACGAAGATGATTTGAAGTCCTTTGAGCTGTCCTTCGAGGATCGACCAAGAGAAACATTCGCCGCGACTTCTAGTCAGGACCGTGCGCGATGGATTGGTGCGATCTGGTAAGATCCAACGCCTATTTCCCATTCCCAAATTTCACCCTGATGCAGGGATGCCGTCCTCGGTTCACGTCGCAGTGGTGAAATTGTCCATACGTCGAGGCGCAATGAGACCCTTAGCATTAGAACAAACATTACCCTTGAACACAAAGAAAGCGGTCAACGCCTACAACCTCCTTCGCCCCCTGAAGAGGCACGCTCCGAATATACATCTTCTACCGCGGTGAAGGCTTCTTTGGCTCAGCAAACGCCGCCACCTACACCAGTTGCCAAGTCACCGCGTCACACACTTTCTCCGCTGTCTGTTTCTCCACCTCGCCCCCCATCCCAATTCTCCGAATCTCATTCTCGGTCAAAAAGCCCTTCTATCGCCAACCTTGGAACGTTGTCCGTGGTCACGCAACGCCTTGCACAAATCGAGCGCTCGGAACTTGCAAGCCCAACACCAAGTGCTGTCACTTCATCCAGCGCGGGTACTGCTCTCCGGCGTGCGCAAGCCAACCGACCGACGCATCAAGGACGTCCCTTCGGAGAGATCGAGAAGCTCCAGGGAGAAACTGTGGGAAGAAGCCAAGGCAAGGTCGTGTGCACACCTTCAACGGACGTTTCCATTGTGATTCCGCTTCCAAAGCCACCGAATGTGCCGCCTTCCGAGGCTGGCTCCGTGCGGAGTGCATTTAGGAGGAAGCGTCCAGAGCGCCAATTATCACCTGCACCGATACCACCAAGTTCTCCCATGAAAGTATCTACATCACACGCAACGCCAGTAGCTACTCTACGGGCTAAGCTCTCAGAGCCTGTAATTCGAGAACATGTCGAGAACCCACCGATGTCACCGCTTGCCGTTAGCATGGAGCCCCAGTTGGCGCCCCTGGCAGAACTTATCAAAGATGCCGCTGCAAAGCACTATGATCAAACGGCAGGACTGGGCGAACAGATCATTTCACTCCAGCGAGACATACATGTCCTTCCAAACGAAATACAGACCTTGTTGGGGCAAGCGATGGCTGCGGCGGCGAAGCGAACATCCGATTCAAGTGACAACATGGACAATGAGAGTTTGCAACATATCTCGGCCAGTCTCCAAGAGTTGAGGAGGCAGATCCTAGCGAACTCAAAGCACCCACAGATGGATTCTTTGGTGAAGATGTTTGACGGCTTGCAGACACAGCTTGCAACGTTGGCCCCACTTCTCATGGAGAAGCTAGCGTCCATCGAACAAGGCCAGACACAACTTCAGTCCACGCGAGAGGTCGAGAAACCTGTTGTAACGTATCATGAGACCGGAAGGAATTTTCCATCATCACGCCCCTCGTCGCCAACCAAGGCAGGTCTTCGGGATGAGTCCCGCGACATTGTGGTCGATTTGTCAGACATACACTCGAAACTCGATGAACTCGCATCTCTGTATAAATCCAGTGCGGCGATGGTTTCCACAAGAAATGGGATTCACACCATACCTTCGTCGCAAACTTCGAATGCTGATTCAGAGAAGGTCTGCGACTGCCATTAGCATGCTTCCACACTCACATTTACCTCATCTCTCGTAGCTCCAAGCAATCTTGGATCATCTTAGGTTAGACGAAGAACAGCAAAAGTCGCAGCTCGACCAACAAGCTGACAGCGTTCGTTATCTCAACGAACTCAACTCAGTATGTATCAATCACAACCCCCAACCTTTCCGTGACCTAAGGGATATATTACGACTCTTTTTCATAGTGGCTCGAGGCCTTTGTAAATGGTGGCACTGTTCACATCCAGTCGGTAGCCGCAAACGTTGAACAGCTTTGCTCTCACCTTGGCGTTCCCTCGGAGGCTGATGCCGCTTATGGACAGCCTTCTAGTCAAGGAATGCTCAGCGAGATTAGACACCTTATATCATCTGTCCAGACCAAAGCTCTGGGTGAAGGCCAACTGGAGGCATCTGTCGGCGAACTAATGAATGCGGTCAGAGAACAGATGAACAACGGCACTGAACAACGGACCGCGCTCGGTGCGGTTTGCAAGCCATTGCTTTTTAGTCGTTCGTGCTGACTCGCTGCGGTACTGCGGTTTGTAGTGACAGACTCCGTGCTCGAGATCATTAATCGGCAGCGATACGAGCAGGAACAGATGCTCCGTGCCCTCTCGACAGGTATGAATCTGGCACTCAGTTCGAGACGCACCCAATGTTTCGACATTTTCCCCCAGAGCTCACGAACGAGATTCGCGGAGAAAGACTGCGGTTCGTAGAAGCCATGAAGGAGGCTACAGCTATAAACGTCCAAGGTAAGCTGAATAGTGGGTAGAAAAGAGCATGTCGCTGACATGACGTAGCGCACGTCGAACACTTCAAGGCAGAGCTGAGCCGAGAGGTGTCTGCTATGACCCAGGATGTTGGAAGACTTCACCAGGAAAAACAAGTGATTGAGCAACAAATTGCAGATTTGTTTGCATTTTACTCAAAGCAGAAACAAGAGGCAGAGGTTCGTCTCGCTTATGCTGAGTACGATCCAGCTGAGGTCTTGGAACTGTCTCATCCACAGAATAACGCACGCCGCAACGCACCTCCGAAGTCAACGGGATTTAGTAATTTGCAGAATTTGCCCTCGTCGACGTCCAGGCGACCGCGGCGGCCATTGCCCCATCCTGTTTTCCAGAGGAAAGATTGAAGCGTAGGGCGCTGTGAAGCTGTAGGATATTGGGATGTGGCGGACATGAAGCTAAGGGGAGAGATGAGTAGTGCTGTATTACTGCAGATCGGATATGTCTACATCCAGTGGTCCCGGCTCGGAGAGTTTCGCTGTTTTAAAGAGCGCGCTTTTATCGTGAGAGTGAGAGGAACGCCCTCGCATCCTCCCAACCCATCCTTTCTCGCTCTTTCCCGAGTAGTGCACCTCTACGCACCTCCTCGGCATCGATGACGTCCCAATCATCGTACCGAGTAATCAGGCCGTCCTTTATTCCTTGTTTGATCTCCTCCGGTGGATCCTCAGGATGAGGAACAAGGTTCGACATAAGAGTGTTAGGTGCTGCTTCGCTCCTATGTTTCCCAGCCGGTGTGGTCTCCACACCCACATTCCCAGTACTGCCGGACATAATGTCGGATAGAATCGTGTCAGCAACCGCGTATGCATCCATCATCGTCGTGGCCAGAACACCTTTAGCACCGTTAGCACTCCATCCGGAAGCATACACGTTTCTCAGGGGAATGCCGGACTCGGAGAGAACGCGACCCCCACGTGCCCGGAGGTGGGCGGAGGTGGGATCGAAAAAAGCCGTAGTTGGGTCCATATGGAAGCCGAGCGACGTGACGACGAGAGAAGTGGTAAGTGTGGAAGTCTGATCTGTTGAGTTTGCACGGCCGGTGGAAGGGTCCAGAAGGGTGTGTGCGAGGGTGAGCTCCGCAGCGGTGGCAGAAGAAGAGGATGGCATAAGAGCAGTAGGTATGCGATAGAAAT
>JBBPUP010000106.1:1943-15451 GCA_038094735.1 Exsudoporus floridanus
CCCAAAGGTCTCCCAAGAACCGATTCCGTGCAGACTCCCAGACAGCCCTCTTACTCCTCATTCTCATTTCACTGCTCTGCATCCTATCTGCGTTTCTGTCAAACCCACACATCTCTCAGATGCCATCTCCATCAAAAGACGGCGCACCGCTCCTTGAAATCCTCCTCCTCTCGTATCCCAGACCGAACGATATTCCTTCCTCCCCTGACCACAACTCGATTCTCTCTCAGACGATCGCCTCGTACTTGCCCTACGTATCATCTTCTTCCACGGCGCTCTCCGTTTTTACGCATGCAAGACTGACTGCACATCCCTCTTTCACGGATGCCCAACAACGTTTCAAAGATGCATCTATCACGTTCTACGCGGATGGCGATACGCATCCCGACGCGTATGAAGGTCAGTATCTTCACCTCGCGGAGGCATTCAGATGGATCGTCGAAAGAGACGGGATGAGTGCCGAATGGATCATGCTCGTCGAGGATGACTTCCCCATCTGTGGCGAATGGGGATGGAGTGGGGTACTGCGCGTCATGCAGGCGCTCGAACAGGGACATAACATCCCCTCTCCCGAAACCACGAAGATGTGGGGCGGGTTCGTTGGAACCGGCGGTAGGTGGGTGATTATTTTTCTTGTCAGGCTTTCATCGGGGAACCTTGGCATTGGATCTCATGACTTGACAGCGGTTTGATCATCCACCATACACTCCTCCCAATCCTCGCGCATACGCTTCGCCTACACGCCCTTACCGATTCCTCACTTCCCGCGTTCATGGCTCGTCGTCCGGCGGATATCATCATCCAGGACTGTCTTCTTGGAATCGATCCGCAGTGTCCCACCGCATCGCCCTCTAAAGACATGGCTGAAACTGTGTGGTTCGCTCGTAGGGAACCAACCATGGTGATCACGTCGCGCCTCGTCATGGACCACATTGGTGGATATGCAAGCACCGCAAAGTGGAGGACATACGACTCGAACAAGTGGAGGTGCGGATGGAGACATCCTTTTCATGGCCGTCCAGAAGTGATCGTCGTGCCCGTATGAAAAACACTGGAAACATCTACCTAGTATCTCTTGTATTTATGTAGCTGTCATGCTGTCAATAGCTTACATTTATCGTGTACATATCCTAGGACCACATTCTATTGAAATTCTGTTGCTACATTATGACTCCATTCACAGTGATGCATCTGAACTACTGAGTGGAAATATTCAGGTGATTGGCCGAGATGGATATCATTGACTCCAGAAGTTAGTTCCATAGTCCAGGAACAGCTCCTCCCCCCTCTTGACTTTTTTCTCTATAAAAAATAAGCCCGACATCCATGTACACAAGACATCATTTGAGTAACTCACTGGTGAAAAATCCAATCTGGTGCTCTCCAATGACCAGCATAGCTTTCCACATGCATGTCAATCATGTTACTTGTGTACTGTGAGAAGCATTGAAAGACATACTTCTTGCTTCCACATTGTCCTTCCCATCTGTCATGTGGTTCAGAAATCTTGTTCCATTACCAAGGTAGGCTGCATCAAAGATAGGCAGCTGAATGTCCTCTTGATCTGGTGTGACTTCAAACAGATAGTTGAGTGAGGTATGCTTGGCAAGTTCACTGTAAAAACAAAAACATAATGGAATTGAATAAGAAGCAATGAAATGAAAACATACGTCATTGGATCAGCAAGTTGGTTGTTTAGTATGTGGCCAACATAACCTGTTGAATGGCCTCATTATCATCACGCAAAACAAGATATAAATAGCACTTACTACCAAGGAATGCCCCCTTGTTCATATTTTGACATGCAAAGGCACCCAAGCCATATGTTCCACATTTGATTTCAATAGGCTGTGCAGACAATGAGCATATTCAACTCAAAGTTGTACAATCCACTGTACCTTGCTAACCATGCATTGGATCTTGGTATTTTGACATGGCCTGCCATTATGACCTAGATAATAAATATACTTCACTACAAGCAATGAATATTCTCTCTTACCTCTATAATTCATCCTCAGTCAGAATCCAGAGTGTAATATATTCTCTTACTTACCCAGCATCACAACTGATACATATGCCTGGAATACATTCTCTATGATTTCTCGCACAGGTACAAATTTCAGGTAAACATCTTCCATTAGTGCAATTGCAGCCTGGCCATTGTCTCTTGCCTAAATAGATGAATATGTTCAATATACCAAATATAGCAAGCTGAGTCAAAAGAACACTTACATTGCACTCCACATCTACACATTAATGAACAGTGCTGCTTTTGAACATAACAAGGGCAATTATTGCTTGTGCATGAACCAGGATGAGCACAAGCAGCCAGCCTAAAAATACATTAACTTGAAGCAGAATTCAACTGAAATTTCTCACAGTTCACAGCTAAGGATGGATGCTGCATCAACTGTATTTCTATTCAGATCACATTCAGAATTAGCTTAGATAATGAGGACTTACCAAATGTCAGTTTTTCTTTGTTTCTTTCTTGTGGTGGATGGTTGCCTTCCTCATCCATATTAGTATCTGTCAACAAGTCACTTGATGTACTTGGAAGGATTGTATGATCTGGAAACAATTGTAACCTCTGTACAAAAACCTAGAAATTCCACCAATGTATCAGCTAAAAAGAGTGCAATTTTATATAAACAATTTACCTGTTTGCATGGTTTGAGACATATGGTTGATAATTGACAGGGAAACAAATCTGGAGCAACACCAAGGACAGTTTCTAGTGTGTCCATGGAGCTTGTGTGATGCAGCTTGCTAGGAGAAGGTGGCAGAGTTTCCTGTTATCCTAGTTGTAAAAACCATGATCAATAGCCTCAACATAGCAGCACTTACCATAAACCTCTCAAAATCTTGAATGTACCTGAAACAATCTGGGCCACAAGGAACTCCTTCAGACAATATCATGTCCTGTGCAGTCAATTGTGGCTTCCTAGAAGGAATATAGCTGCTGACATGCAGACGACCTGTGCATATTTTTCCAATGTAAAGTACTCAAAAATGATGGCATCAACATACCATGAGTTTCACAAGCTGAGTGTAGACAGTTTATGCTTGGACAGAAAGCCCTCAGATTAGACATCAATCTTTGTTTTAGATCATCTGGATCGGGTGTATAAACAGGTAACTGTTCCTCTTGGGTGGCATGAAATCTGAAGCCACCTGGCCAATGAAGCACGTCTCTGATCAGAGCATGAGCAAGTCTGAAAGAAATCTTAGTGTATATTGGCACATGAACTAACCTCTGCGACTGGTCGAACAGTAACCCGGTATTGTGCGTGAGACGGAATTCCTTGAACATGTGCATGCGGTCGATGTCCTGTATATCAATCTTATGTATGGCATGCAGTCTTCTGACAGTCTCCATCTGAATCATCTCCACTACCGCACCCAAAAGGCTCTCACCCGTGCCCACGAGTAAAATAAGTCAGCTCACCATCGGGATCAAGCGGGGCTTCCCATTCCAAAAAGTCAAATCTAGCTTGATATTCTTCGGCCGGAAATCGGTCGTCGTCCGCGTATGGTAAAAAGGATAGGGTATGCTCATGAACGGGGTCCACGAGGACGCTTCTAGATACTGGAGGGCACGATTCGTATCGTGGGTGAGGCGGGTATGCCTCGATGGTGATGACGGGTATCGACAAGTCTGTCGTTTTGTGATGGGCGCCACGAAAATGTCCGCCGGAGGCAAAATGAGTGACAGCTATCCCCACAGTGTCCGTTCCGTCCGCCGTCCCGCCCGGTGCCCTCTCCTGCACGTCGTTGAGGAGTCGCGTCATCATTCCCTTGGCGACGCGTGCCACTTGCCGTTTGGACGCGAGGATCGACTGGGTGACAGTTCCGAGAATCTCTGTACAATAGCCTGGTTCCCAGTCGTAGAATTCATTCCACACGTCCTTGTAGACGGTCCGTCCGAGTTCTTTGAGTTGGGGGAACGATCGGGAGGGGGGATCTTCGAAGGGGGGTGCTAAGGCTAAGGTGGGCGTCGTCGAGGTTGGAGAACTGGGTTCGGTGCGGTCGATGTATGCGAAGAGGTCCATTGATTGCCACAGGGAGGTGCTGGCAGGGGAGGGTATAAGAGTGCGGGGCACACCAACTTGGAAGTATTCGCGATAGAAAGGCGCTCAAGAAGTACAGGAATCCTTGAATGCTTGACTCTGAAACAGGATCTGTAGTCCAAATAGCGGTGGTTCTACGAGACGTCGCAGAAGAAACGGCGGGTATGCTGGACTCAATGTGGAAATCAGAAGGATCCACAGGCGATGTTGTGCTCTGAATGGAAGTGGCGCGCGATGGCTCTTACTCGCCGGTGTATCGATTACATCGTCTCTATCCACACCGGTGCTGGTCGCAGGCTCATCACACCACCGTCGTTACCTCGCCCTGCGGTTCTTCCTTCTGCCTGACGACTACGTGCCCACCACGCTTCCCAAACTGACTGTCCCTCATCTCCCTGACCCTCTTGATGCCCGCATAAATGTCCTCCTCCGTTGGCGCCTTCTTCTCGCCTACCCACTCGCGAATCCACCCGCGCAAGGCACCATACTCCGTTCTCGGAGGTGCGTCTGCACGCTCGGTCGTCTTTGCCTCCTTGTCGGGAACGCGCGCGCTCGTGTTCCCAGTCGCACCCACAGTCGTCAGCGACATCCTCGTCCCCGCACCCTCCGATCCGGCTCCGCGTCCCCATCCTACCCACCCATCCTCAAACACTGGCCCCCTCAGCCCGACTTCCATCCAAAATACGAGCGCAACCGCGAGTGTCTCCGTCTTTGGCATCACACCCAGCGCCCGCATCCACACGAGCACCTCCGTAATTTCTTCCGCGCGTGACGAAAGCCCAAGGAGGGAGATGTACGCAGCGAATGTGCTCTCCGAGGGCATCACCGTCGGGAGTGGGGGGCCCATCTGTTCGTCGCCGACATCGGGTTGGGCCATCGTCGGTCGTTCCGTACCGAGAGTTGTTGGGTGAGGAGGGAGGAAGCGGTTCGGGCGGCTTGCGAAAACCCTGGCTAGTTCCTGGAAAACGCTCTCGCCGCCCTTGGCACGCGCACTTGTCACGCCCCCTCCGAATGGTCTGGTCGCACCTCGTAGTGCTGGCCAATTCCCAAACACCATTCCTCTGAATATGGACCTTGCGACTTCCGTCGAGCGACGATTTGCCCAGATGCCCACAACGGACGGAGGACTTGGTGTTTGAAGGAGTGTGCGAAGATGAGCAGCGAGCGTTTCGCGAGATGGAAGAGAATTATCGGTTCCAGTCTCTACGCTGGTATGCCTTGTGCTCTCGAGGTCATAATCGGAAGCAGATGTGTCCTTCCCAATCTCATAACTCCGGCTTTCTGAGAATTCTGTAGTCTTGTATGGGATCATCATCGGGGCGATAGGTCCACCTTCCTTTTTGAAAAGTCTGTTGCCGGTGATATACCAGCTCATGGCTCCCTTTAAACTCTCTCCGTCCATCTTTGAAGCCTGCATCGCTGCCTTGAGCAATATGCGAAGCATCAAGTTAGTGGGCGGGACAAAATACAAGGATGTCAGGTGCGTCCAGATGTAGAAGATCGCATCTGGACGGCGGATGCGAAGGAGGGCAGTAAAGAGGGCATGGATCGGGTGGACTTTGAGGTAAGGGGAGGTTGAGGTTCGAATGGGCTTGGGACTGGAGAATGTACTTGGTGTCGCCGGAGGAGTCAACGTCGTGTGCGTCGAGTCAAGAGGCAAGGCTGTGACTTCCTCGATATCCCTCTTGACGGCCTCATCGAGTAGATACAAAGCCTCCTCGGTACGCCAGCTCCGAACAAGTACGTCGATGCCCACACAGAGCGCCTTTCTATCTATCCTCATCTCATTTTCCTCGCTGCCCTTGCCCCGCGCGCTAACCACTTCTCCGACGAACTCGTCCCATAGCTTCTCGGCGTCTTCCAGAGCATTCCTCCACAACAAGCCTTGTATGACTACTGTATAAGTAGCCCTAGTCGGTCTGTAAGCGTTGGTTCCTTCCTTTGTGGCCTGGAAAAGCTCAAGCAAGGAGCTGGCAGAGAATGCACGGTCATGAGCGCCGGCATAGAGGGCTGTGGTCCAATCATATATATCTATGCTTGACTTGTTTGTTGCACCAGGGAAGGAGGGAGGGGGAGGAGACTGGCGAGATTTGGTGAGATCAAGCTTGAGCAGATGGTGGAAGTATCGGAAAGCGGACTGACGGTCATCTCGCATGGCGCGGAGGTAGTGGGTATTAGCCTTGTGAGCTGTCCCCTGAACGCGTTCGTCAGCCGCATCGTTATCAATCAGGCTGTCCTCAGCGGTATACGGCGGGGTGATGCCACTTTCTAGACACTGCTTCCTGATGGTGTGAAGGTAATACGCGCTTGTTTGTACCCTGCCTAATGATGCGTATGCCCTCAGCCGTGCTTCTGATTTTTCCTGCTTCTCGACTCTCCCAGGATGGAAGGAGCCACGACGGTGAAAATAATCTAACAATTGCGGCGAGCGGAAATTATCCCTGATCAGTACCCTTTCGGTAGTTGACCAAATGCTCAGATCTCTTTGTTCCATCTCTGTCAATACTTCGACAGCGACGTCGACGGCCACTCTCGATCTATCAAAAAGGGAGATGGCCTGGAGGAACATGTTGAAATGAAACGGTTCGTAGGTATGCGAATGCGGAGGAAGGCCGAGGAGGTGCGACGTTAGCGGACGAAGCAGAGATACAAGTGAGAAATAGGCGAGGGAGTGGGCTGTGAGGATGAGCAGGGGGAGGGCGTGGAACTTGTGTATAGGTGGACGAGGAGAGAGGGGGGACGTGAGAGGGAAAGCAAGGTCGTACAAAGCCGACTGAGCATCGCTGGGGGATCTGATTTTGTGCGAAGCCAGGGCGAGGACGACCCAGGACGGCGTATGGCCCTCGGCATGCTCTGCGTGGGTTTGCTGTAGAAGGTCGAGAGCGTATTGAAGGGTGGGTGAGTACACAATGGGTGACCATCGCGTCCACTCGTCGGATGATATCCCACAGCGTTGGAGGACATCTCGCAGGGCCGGGTTATGCAAGTCAATATAACGGAGGAGAGGCACGAGCTCCCATGAGGGATCTTTTGTGACCCTGTGGGCAAATTTGGAGAATCCGAGGGTGCGCTGCTCGAGCCGCGCGACAGTGAGCAGCGACGAAATGCGCCGAATGTGGACGCCGACGAGCCCGATGCGAGGACATTGACGCGCTCGACGAGAAAAACTCTGCATAAGCTTTTGTGGGGTCAGTTTGCAGACAACAGCGGACGAGGAGACATACAGTGCCCGTCACTGTGACGCAGAGACGGCTGGACGACGGCGAGCTCGACGTCGAGAACGGTGTGGACGCGTTCTAGCGCCACAGTGACAACACAGCCAAGCAAGGACGGCATTCACGCTCCGCTGTTTTCGTAGTTGGTATTCTTTGCTCCCAACCACATCCTCCACGCCAACAAACCCGGAGAAAAGCTCGAAAAAAAAGACCTGAAATGCCGCGCATTCTCTTCGTTAGCGGTTTCCACCCGTCCACGCGCGCGCGCGACCTTGCGTACGAATTTGAGCGGTATGTCTACCCTGGTTACTTTTTTCCCGGAATTATTCATGCAGTTGTTCTTGCTCGACAGCTATGGCCCTCTTGTACGATGCGACGTACCAGCACCGCGCAACCCCCATGCCAGTTCTAACCCGTAAGTGTTTCCCACAATTCACTTGAACCCCCTGCCCTATCCAGTCGGCGCGTGCGTTCCACGGACGAGGCCTCGCGGTGCCTCCGTCGTCACAACACGATACGAACGCGAGCGAGACCTAGCCTTGAGAATGTGACTTCGTCGATACCGATCCTTATCTCGCGGGTTCGTCGTCGTTCGCTACCTCACCGTTCGCGATACTTGCGAGTTGCGCGGAGAAAACGTGTCTTCGGCTGCGGATTCCGTTTGATCATTTCGTCCCGATTTATCGCTCTTTCGAATCTTACAAACCGTCTTCGAACGATCGCTCAATCTCGCATCTCGTAGCTATGCATTCGTCGAATTCCGCAGCCAACGTGATGCTGAGGACGCTTACTACGACATGTAGGTTCCTTACTTCATCCACCCACACTTACTCACTCGATCACGTCCCAAAGGCACGGAAGGTACTTTGAAGGATCGCGGTTGGGCATCCAGGTCGGTCTTTTGTGCTGACTCTGTCTTCTTCTTTCTCACCCCATTCCAGTGGGCCAAAAATCCACCTTCCTCGGTCTGGCGTTACGACCGGCGTTCTCCCCCTGCCCACCGTTCTGGCGGCGGACGCGACCGTTCTCGTAGCCCTCGTCGTCGTCCCGAACCTCGTGACGAACGCGATTACCGTAGCAATGGCGTCGACAGGGAAAGGGACTTGCCAGATAGAGACCGCGAAACCAGGGATGTGAGGGACAGAAGGAGACGCAGCAGGTCTCCTGACAGGAGGCGGAGCCCCTCACCTATTGACAGGAGGAGGGGCGACGATAGAGACCGGGGTGCAAGGACCCCCCCTATGGAGGATGTCAAAAAGGATCTTGATGATCGGGAAAGGGACAGGGTCCCTGCTCAGACTCCCCCTTATGATCATTGAGTCTTGGACGTCCAGTACCCCAGTGAGTGACGGGTGATGCCGGTTAGTATTCGGTTGTTCCTTTGAAACTTTGTCTTGTCCTGCGTTTTGTCACTGTTTTGCACGGGTGTCTTTATCGTGTAGTACATACCTTCTCCTTGAATGCCATGAGATTGTTGACCGCGCGAGCTGGTTCATTGACACATCAGCACCGCATTGTCTATACCTTGTTTGGAATGGTATGCCGCACTCAACCTTGTTTTCCTACACCCATCATGCAGCCTACGCGGCGGGTACCAACCATCAATGACCTCAAGGTATGCAAACCTCGCGACTGCAGCGCATAGCAGTAAACGTTGACGGGTTCGATGGTCAGGTAAAGCTGTGTTACATTTGTCGGGAGGAAGAGCGGTACGACGGCACGTCGCTTGACGTTATACTGTACCACGTCAGCTCACCAACGTCATTCCCAGCCCCAGGGACACCTCCTCGCGCATGGACACATCCGTGCACCTGCACACTCATAGCCCACGAATCATGTCTCCTTCGCTGGATCCAGTCCTCACAGTCCAACCGTTCTCGCGCTTCCAACGCCCTCAAATGCCCCCAGTGTGGCACCCCCTACGAACTGACGAGCTCGAATCCGTGGTTACTCCGCTGGTTGGATTTGGGAAACAGGGGGTTGTCCATGATCGGGAGAGTCGTCAGCGTGGGGAGCTTGACCGTCGTCGTAATCAGTCTCGGTACCGGTGCGTGGCCTAGTCTGATCTTGGGGCATCGCTCATGTCGGTATTTTTTTTTCACTCAGGACTGTATATACTAAGCACTGCATACGGAGCGTACGCCGTCCGTGAATTCCTTGGCGCAGAGTAAGGACTACTTTGCTGGTTTCTATTCCAGTGGTCACGCTGACGCGGCCCATGACCAGAATGTTTGACATCCTCCTGACGGACGATCCATCCAACTGGCCTTGGCACAGCTTCATCAACCTTCCTTTGATCCCTTTCGCCCTCATTTTCTCCAGGCTCCCTCTGAAATCCAACGTTACCCCACTCATTCCATTATTGCTGGCATGGCCGACAAGTGCGCCAGTGGTAGGAGATGGCCCGAACAGGACTGGGACTGTGACAAGTTCTAGCAATCCTTCGCCAACGGGACAGTCCGGAAAAGATTTGTTCCCCCTCCTCCCGCATTGGCCACCACCCCCTTTTCTTCTCGGCCTTTTCATATTTCCGATCGTTCGGGAGGGTTATAAACGATTGTTCTCACAGTTTTCGAAATGGGTGCTCGATTCGAGGCCCGGAACTGGTGGCGGAGAACATGGTCAGGGTCAGAGAGGAGAACGCGATGTACAGCGGGTTTTGATGGGCGCTGTGGCCGAGGATGAGCCGTTTTTGAGGATCCGGGTGAATGCGCATGTTGATGAGGAGGATGGACCTGCCCCCCCAGGCGCCCTTCCAGGCGGACGCGCGAATCGTGGCGCAAGGCAAGGCAACAACGGGAATGGTCCCAATGATGGCGATCCGGACGACGATGACGATGCCGGAGATGCTGCAGCTGCGGCCGAAAACACGATTCGCGTCTCAGGCACCTCGCTGGGCCGGTTGATCGGCGGAGCGTTGATCATGCCTCGGATATCGTCCATGATGGGCTCGTTCCTCTTCTGGTTATCCAAGCGTTCGGTGCTATTACGCAAGTTCCTTGCTGTGCGACCGCCTTTGCGGACAGCGGGGCGCATGGGCCCGCTGGGGCTGACCACCGGCACTGGCACACCATTGGGGACGGGTCTGGGTGGCATGCTTAGTCCACGTGCGGTGTTTGGGGGGAGGACGCTGGCGGAGATGGGATTGTTGAAGAAGCTTGGGGTGGCGGGTATGTTGGGGCTGAGCGTGGCTTGGCGGGGGACGTACGCCTGGGCCGAGTGTGATCCCGTTTGGTGTGCTCCTTCCCTTTGTCTCGTTCCATGGGGGGACTGACGTGTTTATTTGTGGGATAGGTGGCGGAACTCGTTGGGGGCTGGTTTGTTCGCTGTCGTACGTCTTTACTTTTTTTTTTTTCTGTGGGTGTGCGTTGGTGCTGACGGACGTGCGTTAGGCCAAGGACTGTCTGCACCTTCTCCATCTCTATCTTACCAAACGGGAGCTAGAGAGCCGGAGCGTGAAGAACCGGTCGTTTGAAGGTGTAGACGTTCAAGAACTCGATCTCATCGATCCGCAGGCGCACGTATAAAGTCCGCGTCATGGGTTGGGGAGGGGGGTAGTAAGAATCATGGTTGGTACGCACTGCAGTCACTCGTTTTCGTCGCTTTTTTTTTTTTTTGTCATGTTGCACATGTTTTCGTTGTAGTACCTCCACAATGGCACATAATGTTGTCCGAGTTACCATGATTTCAGAGATGTCGGTCTAGGGCAGCTTCGTGCGTGCGTCTGAAACACCATCCGTGCAGTACGACGAACCCCAAACCATGACGACCCCAAAAGAACGAGCCCCGTGCGAAGGCAACACGACAAGAACAGTGCATGTGCTGATCTGCCCATCGGCATACAAGCGTCAAATCACCCGTCACAGCAAAACGAGATGCAGATGGATACAACATTGGATGTGTGATCGATAACGAAAAAAAAAAGTGTCATGGCCGTACATGCACGCACGTCGACGGAAGAAAAGAAAAGAAAACCATCATGGACACCCAGGGCCTCAGTCTAGCTCTAGTACCGTACCCCGCTGTACGCTTCCCCACCCTAGTATCCAACGAGATCAGAGACCCACATACACAGATATATGCAAGAGGGACCACAAACGCACCCACGAGCCGCCAATGTTTTTCGATCCGTCGTGAGAGCGCCACCTTCTCGCCGACCTCGGTACACGCGGGCGACGTCAGCTGGATCTTTGCGAGGTCGCCCTTGACGCTCAGGACGCGTCCGCCCGTGGAGGTCGAGCCGATGTTGATCAAGAGCAGCTCGTTCTTGGTCAGCTTGGACACCTTGGTCTGTTTTTTGTCTTCCGTCCGGACACCGAGGAGTCGGCGGAGCAAGAAGAGGCTGATTTCGAGTTCTGGAGGGGGTCGTGGGAAATGGTTGGCTTTGGAGCGGGGAAGAAGGAGAGAGATGTCGCACCGGTGTATACCTTTGGAAGCTTGCCTACAGCGCCCAATACCTGTCCTACCAACCGATCCGCACGGCAGAGCGTCGGGTCGATCTTAGTTCCGACACCGATCAACCCGCCAGGGACGGCGAACGAGAGGTGATTGCTCTCGGCGTGCAACGAGACGATTTTGCTAAAGATCGGTTTACATCTGTTTCTTCCTGCGTTGTCCTTGGTCACGATGCCCGGTCTGATCTCGACTTCTTGGCCGAGGTGGAGGACACCGGTGAGGATAGATCCACCTGCGACACCTCCTTTCAGCTCGTCGACTTCGGAGCCGGGTTTGTTGACGTCGAAGGAACGGATGACGATGAGGCGTGGGTCAGAAGTGAAATCTCGGAGCGGAATGGGGATGCGTTTGACGATGTACTCGTTGACGGCATCAATGTTGTATTTCAGTTGGGCGGATATCGGCACAATAGGCGACGACTCTGCGACGGTGCCTAACGAAGCCATCAATCACCTGGAAAACGACCCGTAGGGACGGATTGACATGCCTTTGACAAATGCAGTGATACTTTTCTGATGCTCTAATGCTTGTGTTTCCTTGATCAAGTCGACCTTGTTCTGGAGGATGATAATGTTTTCTAGTTTCATGATCTCGACGGCGGCGAGGTGTTCTGATGTTTGGGGTTGGGGACAGGTTTCGTTGCCGGCTATGAGTAACAGTGCGGCGTCCATGACGGCAGCGCCGTTAAGCATGGTAGCCATGAGAATGTCGTGCCCTGGACAGTCGACAAAGGAAACGTGCCGAACAAGTTTCATACGGTGGCCACAACCGGGTCGCTCGCAAGGCGGGTTATCCTCCTTGTCGGAGCGATATGATCGGTAGCAACCTGGCCGTGGGCATGCTTCGTTTTCGCACTTGTAGATCTGAAAGGAACGAAGGCGTAAAGATCCGCGACCCAAGGTACGAAGAAACGAACACGCGGAGAAGACAAACAATGTAAAAAAAAAAAGGTGACGAACCTTGGCATTGGCATAACCAAGTTTGATAGTGATATTCCGCACGAGCTCGTTTTTGAATCGGACAGTCATGACCCCCGAGATGGCTTTTACGACCGTCGATTTACCGTGTGCGACATGCCCGATCGTACCTGCGAGCGCCATCGGTAGAACGCTGGTCAACATCGTCATCACCACATACGCGCATAGTTTGCATACCCAAGTTTATCGTTGCCTGTGATTGCGCACGAGTCATTCAAGTCATTGTACGCGGACAAAAACTAGGAACGGGGGCGTACCTGCTTTGAGATGACCTCGGGGGACAACGGCGTGAGCGTCGATGGATCGATGTCAACCTTGGGGATGTCCTCGACGTCGTCGTCAGATTCTTCCGAGTCGGACTCGTCGTGGCGTTTTTGAAGCGTTTCTTCGTCCGACATGGTGGTCTTCGTGCAGAGCCTGCAAAGTTTCGCGATCGGTGATATCGCTCATGACTTGATCAAGACAAGACCCCCCATGGAGGGGTTACATCTCATGTAATACAAATATATATTCGACATTGTCGCCACCTAGGAGGGTCGTCGTACATTCGGGGTAACGACGCGACTTCTCCCGCGACCCTTGGCGCATCTGTGGATCCGTCCATTAGTGCGAGACAATGGACACTCGTCTCGTCCGCAATCTTAACTGTCCAGAACAGTTGCCTTCGAGCACATCTACTTGGGACGCTCATTGTCAACTTGGGTTTTCAGTGAACCGTACCGGGAACTCATCCTCCCTATCCATCCGGAATTCCGTCACAGGAAGGACCTACCTATTCGAGAACCGACTGC
>JBBPUP010000107.1:0-13743 GCA_038094735.1 Exsudoporus floridanus
ATTGGGAGACGTCCATCGAGGAAATCATGAATGGCTTACACATCCTCGTTCAGCGAGGAAAAGTGCTTTACCTGGTACGTGTTACCAATTCCGTTGACCTTTAAAATGTTAATTGGGTCTATCCTTGCAGGGCATTTCTGATACACCCGCTTGGGTAGTTTCTCAAGCAAATCAGTATGCGCGTGACCACGGAAAGACACCGTTCGTGATCTATCAAGGTCTTTGGAATGTTATGGAGCGCTCGTTCGAACGAGATATCATTCCGATGTGCAAATCCCATGGTACGCTGGACTGATGGCTAGCATTTTTTCAGTGCACGAAGCTCATGATGGCTTATAGGGATGGCATTAGCTCCATTTTGTGTCCTAGCGCGAGGCAAGTTCCGCACTGATGAAGAAGAAGAACGGCGGATTCAGTCGGGCGAGAAAGGACGCGTGTACCAAAACAACGACTGGAAAAGAAACGAGCAGGAAAAGGCCGTCAGCACGGCATTGGAGAAGGTCGCCAAGGAAGTAGGGGCCAAGCACATCACTGCGGTAGCCATCGCCTATGTCATGCAAAAGACGCCATACGTGTTCCCCATCATTGGTGGGCGCAAGGTGGAACACTTGCAGGCCAATCTAGAAGCACTGGAGATCATTCTCTCTCCTGAGCATATCAAGTACCTAGAGAGTATTGTTCCACTTGATCTTGGGTTTCCAACTGCGATGATTGTCAGTATTTCGTGCTTCTTACATCGCTCCACCTTTCTAACCTTAATCTTGTCTTGTCTTGTGCATAGGGTGATGGTAGTGATTACTCATATGTGATGAAGAATGCTGCCTACATGGAGAAGCAACCTGGCATTTGCGCAATTGTGCCGGACATTTCGTGAACTCGTGCAGGGGAGCAAGTAGCTGAACGAAAACAACTCCTGCAAGGAAGTTGAATCGGTAGTTAAACTACGCACGTCAGCTACGTAACATGGGAATGTTCCTACTTCTAAGGAGGCATTATTGTGATTGGTGGAGTGTGTCATCTCAGAACTTCGTTCGACCCTGAATAACGATCTCCGGATCTCAACTAATCACCATTTTTATTTGTGACTCGGTTTTCGAGTCATGCGATCCCACCAACCACTGCTCCCCGCATCGAGTCATCCTGTTGCTTCCAGTCGCACATTACGCGCAGACGTTTGGTTAAGTTGTCCCCACTTTACTATGGTTACAAGCTTCCGGATATTAGGGAGTTGAGGACAAGCATTTCAATATGACTCATCAGGTAATGCGATTTAACACAATCGTCGCTCCGTATTCACGCCTCGCTTACTTCGATTCAGATGATGCCATTTTGACCTTTCTGCTTCTACAAGTTATCATTGGTGTGTTACTCTTGTCTCTGGTCTGATCACCACAGTTTCTGAGTCATTCTGATACTGACCACGAAGCCCGACGTACTCATATTTGCATGCTGCATCAATGACTCGGAAATGCAGGTTAGTAATTCAGTATCCTGTCATCCCCCTGGTACTCTGACGCGTCCTTCTGGCCCGTCTCTACTGTTTCAAGAATTTGTGCTGATACAAGTTGCATAAGCGGCCCATCAAGTGTACGCCTTGACTCAACGCACTCGTGGTGATCAGTCAGCTCAATCATCGGCAAACATACGGCAGCCTCCTTCAACTTATCGTTATATTTCCACACGGATTACACATTCTCCGAGACCTGGAATATGACAATGGTGATGCCAAAACCAGGTTGGTCAGGCCGAGATATAAACCCTTGCACTTCAGTGAGCCTCGCACACCGCAAAACTCCTCTTTGTATCTACCACCGTCTTACCTTCCCAGCATCCAAGATTATCTTCGTGATGGCTACATTCATGGCACCAGTGGCAAAGCCCACGTCCCGTCTTGCCCGCTACCGCGCGCTGTCGCCCCATGCTTCGGTTCACGTCTCACCGCTTCAACTCGGCGGCGGGAGCATTGGTGATAAGTGGGAACAGTTTGGATTTGGAAGTATGAACAAAGAGTCGTCTTTCAAGCTGCTCGATGCATTCTATGAAGCCGGTGGAAACTTCATTGACACGGCCAACGCCTAGTGAGTCCCTGCAGGTTACAGTGAACCCTGAGGACCGTTCTTACTATTTCATTACAGTCAAGACCAGAGTTCAGAAGAGTTTATCGGCGAATGGGCTGAACAACGCGGTATTCGGGACCAGCTCGTCATCGCAACCAAGGTATCGATCGTTCACTTTGTTGGTGGCGGTGGCGTGTGCTGATCTAGATTCAAGTACGCCACAAACTACATGCGCGGGGAAGCTGGAGTTAAGCAAAAGGTGGTGTACGCGGGAAATAGTGTCAAGTCGATGCATGTCAGTGTAGAGGCCAGCTTGAAGAAGCTGAGGACGACATACATCGACATTCTCTACGTCCATTGGTGGGATTGGGAGACGTCCGTCGAGGAAATGATGAATGGCTTCCACACCCTTGTTCAGCAGGGAAAAGTGCTTTACCTGGTGCGTGTTAAAAACCTCTTCAACTCTCCAAAGTATTCATTTGACCTATGCTTATAGGGCGTTTCTGATACACCCGCTTGGGTCGTTTCGCAAGCAAATCAGTACGCCCGTGATCACGGAAAGACACCATTCGTGGTCTACCAAGGTCTCTGGAACGTTATGGAGCGCTCTTTCGAACGAGAGATTATCCCGATGTGCAAGGCTCACGGTACGTCTTGACTAATGGCTGGTATAATTTCAGTGCATGATGGTTATGATGGCCTGTAGGGATGGCGTTGGCTCCGTGGGGTGTCCTGGCGGGAGGCAAGTTCCGCACTGATGAAGAAGAGGAACGGAGGATTCAGTCGGGAGAGAATGGGCGATTGTATGTCAGCAACGAATGGAAACGAAACGAGCAGGAAAAGGCTGTCAGCACGGCACTGGAGAAGGTTGCCAAGGAAGTAGGGGCCAAGCACATCACTGCGGTAGCGATTGCCTATGTCATGCAGAAGACGCCATATGTGTTCCCCATCATTGGTGGGCGCAAGGTGGAACACCTCCAGGCTAATCTAGAAGCACTGGAGATCGTTCTCTCTCCTGAGCATATCAAGTACTTGGAGAGTATTGTTCCACTCGACCTTGGGTTCCCGACCTCTTTGATCGTCAGTCTTTCTTATTACATCGCTTCACCCTTCCTAACGTTTTGTCTTGTCTTGCTTACAGGGTGACGGTAGTGACCACTCGTTTTTGATGAAGAATGCCGCGTACATGGAAAAGCAACCTGCTCTCCGTGCAATTGTGCCTGACCTTTCGTGAACGCATGCAGGGGAACAAGTAGTTGAACGAAGAGAAATCTCTACAGGAAAGCCGAATGTATTGCTTAAATGTCCAATATCTGATTGAATGGAAACTACTGCTATGGAGTCGTTGTCATGATTGGCAGAAAGTGTCCCAATTTCCAGATCGTGGCCGATCGTCGTTTTATTTAATTTGTGAGCCTTCGAGCCATTCGATCCACGCATCGAATCGTCCAAATCGATCTTGTTGCTTCCAGCAACCGTAGTACAGCACAGAATGTTGTATCGTGGATGCAGAAATGCAATTGTGCCGGACCTTTCGTGAACAGGGGAGCGAGTAGCTGAACGAAAAGGAAGTTGAATCTGTAGTTAAACTATGCATGTCTGATGTGTAGCATAGGAATGTTCCCACTGCAAAGGAGGCTCTATTATGATTGGTGGGGTGTGTCACCTCAGAAGTTCGACTCTGATTTCCGGATCACAATTTATTTGTGACTCGTCTTTCGAGTCATGCGATCCCCAAACTATTCCCGCGTCGGATTGTCTCAGTCTGTTCTGTTGCTTCCGGCCGCAGTCCACGCGCAGATGTCAGGTTAACTTATCCTGACTTTAGTGTGGTTACAAGTTTCCGGATGCTAGGGGGTTGAAGACAAGCATTTCAATATAACTCGTCAGGTAATGCAATTTGACTCTACCGTCGTTCTGGGGTCATGCCTTACTCGCTTCTATTCAGATGATGCCACTTTGACCTTTCTCTTCTACGAGTTATTATTGGTGTGTTACTCCTGTCTCTCGTCTGATCGCCACAGTTACTGAGTCATTCCGATACTGACCACGAAGACCGACTTACTGGATACTTTCGTTCGTCCATTAGGGAACGATACATATTTGCATGCCATCAGTGAGATACAGGTAAGTAATTCAGTATATCGTCATCCCTCTGATACTCTGCCGTTTCAAGATTTTGTGGTGATACAAGCCGCATAAGCGCCCCGTCAGGTGTATGCCTTGACCCACGGTGACCACTCAGCTCGGCCATCGGCAAGCATACCTCAGTCTCCTTCGACTTATCGTTATATTTCCACATGCACCACACATTCTCCGAGATCTGGAATATGACAATAGCGATGACAAGACCAGGTTGGTCAGGTCGGTATATAAACCCCTCCGCTTCAGTGAGCCTCCCACACCACAAAAACCCCTGCTTTCATCTACCACTGTCTGACCGTCAAGTTCCGCGTTTGGAGAAATATCTTCGTGATGGCTTCATTCCTGCCACCAGTGGCAAAGCCCACTTCCCGTCTTGCCCGGTACTGCGCACTGTCGCCGCATGCTTCGATTCATGTCTCACCACTTCAGCTCGGTGGCGCGAGCATTGGCAATAAATGGGAAGAGTTTGGATTTGGAAGCATGAACAAGGAGTCATCCTTCGAGCTGCTCGATGCATTCTATGAAGCCGGTGGGAACTTCATTGACACGGCCAACTCCTAGTGAGTCCTTGCAGGTTACAGTGAACCCTGAGAACCATTCTTACTATTTCATTACAGTCAAGACCAGAGTTCAGAAGAGTTTATCGGCGAATGGGCTGAACAACGCGGTATTCGGGACCAGCTCGTCATCGCAACCAAGGTATCGATCGTTCACTTTGTTGGTGGCGGCGGCGTGTGCTGATTCGGATCGAAGTACTCCACAAACTACGTGCGCGGGGAAGCTGGAATTAAGCAAAAGGTGATGTACGCGGGAAATAGTGTCAAGTCGATGCATGTCAGTGTAGAGGCCAGCTTGAAGAAGCTGAGGACGACATACATCGACATTCTCTACGTCCACTGGTGGGATTGGGAGATGTCCATCGAGGAAATGGTGAATGGCTTCCACACCCTTGTTCAGCAGGGAAAAGTACTTTACCTGGTGCGTATTAGAAATCTCTCCGACTCTCCAAAGCGTTAATTCGATCTATCCTCGCAGGGTGTTTCTGACACACCTGCTTGGGTGGTTTCGCAAAGCAAATCAGTATGCCCGTGATCACGGAAAGACACTATTCGTGGTCTATCAAGGTCTCTGGAATGTTATGGAGCGCTCCTTCGAACGAGAGATCATCCCGATGTGCAAGGCACATGGTACGTCTTGACTAATGGCCGATATGATTTCAGTGCACGGCGCTTATGATCAATGGCCTGTAGGGATGGCGTTGGCTCCATGGGGTGTCCTGGCGGAAGGCAAGTTTCGCACTAATGATGAAGAAGAACGGCGGATTCGATCGGGCGAGAAAGGACGGGCGTATTTCAACAACGAATAGAAACGAAACAAGCAGGAAAAGGCTGTCAGCAAGGCACTGGAGAAGGTCTCCAGGGAAGTAGAGGCCAAGCACATCACTGCGGTAGCGATCGCCTATGTCGTGCAAAAGACGCCATATGTGTTCCCCATCATTGGTGGGCGCAAGGTGGAACACCTCCAGGCTAATCTGGAAGCACTGGAGATCGTTCTCCCCCCCCGAGCATATCAAGTATCTGGAGACTATTGTTCCACTCGACCTTGGATTCCCGACTGCATTGATCGTCAGTCTTTCATGCTTATTACATCACCTTAGCCTTCCTAACGATTTGTCCTGTCCTGCATACAGGGTGATGGTAGTGACCACCCATTTTTGATGAAGAATACCGCTTACATGGAAAAGCAACCTGCTCTCCATGCAATTGTGCCGGACCTTTCATGAACACATGCAGGGGAGCGAGTTGTTGAACGAAGAGAAATCCCTACAGGAAAGTCAAATGTATAGCTTAACTATCCAATATCTGGTTGAATGGAAACTACCACTAAGAAGGGTTTGTCATGATTGGTAGAAGGTGCCTCAATTTCCAGATCGTGGCTAGCATTGATCTTCATTTGATTTAATCTGTGAGCCTTTGAGTCATGCGACCCTACTTATCCACGCATCGAATCGTCCGAATCGGTCCTGTTGCTCCCAGCCACTATGGTACGGCCCCACAACGTTGTATCGCGGACGCCGAGACGGACTGGGTCTAAGCTTGCGATGGTCTTCATATATCGGAAACTATCTCTTGATGCACAAGGCACGTGTAAATCATTGGAAACGGTACACGTCGCATGGTCCTGGAGGAAAGGTGAGCCAAACACTCACTAGACGCAAGAGCAAAGTATAGTGCACAAAGCTGGTCATCGAGGCAGACGAATGGAGTGGCGTGTCTTCTCACATGATGCTTTAGGTGGAAAAGACGCGACGCTGCAAAGCGCGAGTCCTTCCGTCAGTCATAATCGTCGTAATCGCAAAGACATCTACGATCGTTCTCATTGCCATCAACCTTGTGATACTAATCTGCACTCTCGTTGATCTCGTCCAATTTTTGGGGGAATCATCCCATACCCTTGGTAATGGGATGACAGCGACCGCGGGGTTCTTCCTTTTGATTTGGATTCCCTGGAGTGCGATTCTTCATCACGATCAAACTCCTTGTCAAACTCGTGGAGCCCAGGTGAGTCTGGTGACGACAAAGGACTACCGGGGGCAAGACGTACAGTGCTTCTACGCGAAATGGTGGTGCACGTCTTGCTACTAGTAGATCCGACGGAGGATGCTGATCCGAACGAACGATGGATCCAGACTCTTTCCCTACGCGAAGTGGTAGAAGCCTCGACCGTATCCTTTGAATTTGTCTGATGAAGTCGAAAGGGCATCCAGAGCCAGGAAACCAACACGAGCTGAAAGCCAAGCCGGCTGCCTTCCTCTGACCAAACAACAGCGCGAACCGGTTCTACACCAACGGACTAGCCCTCATCACATACCTGTGGAGTCTGTAACGTGGTGCGCATCCTACTCGTTCGTACCCACCTGACGACCCACTCCGACGGCCAAAGGTTTCTTCCTCAACAATTCCGAAGAGTATTCTTTACTGAAGCTCGTACAAATAAATTCACCCGCGTTAGCGGCATTCTCTACATAGCAGACCTACAAAAAAGACCAGGGTGATGTAATGTGTATCGTACGATGATTAAACATGATACATGCCTAGCACCAACGAACGCCACGGACTCCACTTGACAGACGGGTAATAAAAGTTATTCGAAAGTCCGTACATGTTGCAAGTGTCGCGGATCGTCTCGTTAGTGCCGTCTGTCACGTTCCTTTGTACGATCCCGCTGATCGTACTCCTTTCCCCTTCCCTCCCTTTTTCTATCTCGATAGCGGTCGCTACGACCTCGGGCGCGGTCTCTTTCCGTGTCCCGGTCCCTCTCATCGTAGTCCTTGGTCCTCCTACTTTCATCATCACGATCACGATTCCGTTCCTGTCTCCGCTCGCGGTCATCATAAGCGCCCTTTTCCCAGTCTGCCACATGATCCTCTCTTTCCTTCCGTATCGGGGAACGCGAACTGTATCTGGAAACCGTACCCGATCGGCTCGACCTATCATCGCCCCTCGCACCCTCTTTTCTTGCGACAGGGATGTAACGCATATCTTGGCCTTTGGGCTTCTTCCCACTCCCGTCATCATCCGGTTCCCGCTCCTTCGCACCGATGCCTAACAAAGCAGGGCGTGCCTGAGGTAGGTACAGTTTCGTGAGGCCATTCCTCCTTCTCTTATCCGGATCCGAGACGACAGCTCCGTCGGACCAGCCCATACCGCGTAGCATGGCAGCCCCAAAAGCTGATATGGGGACACGATCATAGTCGGCCGCTGTGGCGACATCGGGTAGTTCTTCGACATCTTGCTTCAGCGCATCCGTTTCTGAGAGGGGAGGCACGGGGATGATCTCAACCGTGGGAACGGCTTCGTCTTCTCCGGCCAGAATTGCACGAAGAGCTTTCTGATCATCCGTTTCTTCGACGACCTCGACCGCGGATTGGTCTACGGAAACCGCAGACGGAGCCTCCGCCATCCCAACACCATCTTCCTCGGCCTCCACTTTGACCCTTTTGTTTATCTGTAGACCAGACAGCTGAGGCCCAGAGTTGATGGTATCTCTCGTTCCGAGGCCACCAACACTCCCATCTGCGCCAGTCGCCGCAAGGGCAGAATCCGGAACGAAAGAAGGCGTGGCGCGGGAGACATAAGGTTGGACGCGGGAACAAGCTGCGCGGCGTCTTCGCGCTGCTTCACGCCAATCTGGATTCGGTTGCGTGGGGATAACTAGTGGTGTTTCAGAGTCGGATATTTTTTGCTTCTTCCGGTGAAAACTAGAATGGCACATCATAGGCAACAACTTTTGTGAGTCTACCTCAATGGAAGGTGATTACGGATTGCGAATGACGCACCGCTGGCCACTATGTTGCTTGGAGCTGCCGACGAGGTACTCATCATCGCTCGAATCTGTATGGTGGTTATCGTCGTCCGCACCGGAACCATTGACAAACACGATTCCGGTCTCTTCATCGTCGTCCGAGTTCCCTCGAGAACTGAACGCCCGGGGAGACCCTGCGAGTGGGCTTCCCGTGGCAGAGCTACCACCACTCGCGAGATGACGCGGCAAAGCTGGAACCTTGAACGGACCGTCTGATTCTGGGCCAGATGACGAGGGTCGTGATACTGGTGTTGGACGACGGACTGTGAATGAGACGGTGGACGGTGTCGGGGGCATATCGTCGTCGTCGCTCACTTTCAACTTGTTTTTGGCATGAATCGTGCAGCGTGCTGTGTCAGTGGCTTTGTCAGCAAGCCGTGCACTCGGGTCCAACCGTGAGAAAAATAATTATGAGAAACTGGTTTTCTCAAACTTCCAAAAGCTTCAAGCTGCGACCTTATGCCACTAGTACAAGACACTGCCGTCCTGCCATTGCTCCCCGACTTCCGGTAAGGTAACGAGTCATGACCTCACGCGCTATCGTGGATATTTTTATCGGAGACGCTGGTAGCGCCATGTTCATAACCCATTCTGACACTGCGCGCACTGCGCAGGGTTGGAATTCAGCAGACTTGCATCGATCATGAGTGATTCACCTGTCGTTATGCTCCAGATGCATTCACGACCGGCGAATCACTCGTGGGTCACGAAAGTATGGATTCGATATCCTCGTTGGGCATCCACCCACCCGAAGCGGCCTTATTGCTAACGCATCGTAGGAATCGGCATCACCGACTACCTCGTTACCCGCAGATCTACGATCACGACGATTATATGATACAACTGGTAGCACCACTCCTGGGCTACACGAACACAGTGACATTGTCGCCCGCTTCGTGATAACTTACCCCTACATAAGCGAAGTCGTTGAGCCACTCTAGCGCGCTGTACAGTGCACAGAACAGCCCTGGTAACCGTGTACCGACATCTACCCTGACCCACTCACGTCCCAGATCCTAACCATTTCGGCACCTTGCCCTCCAACAGCGCCGGTCCCCATCGCCTCATCCACCCAATCCTATTCACTTCCCGTTAACAACCAACTCAACAGTACGACAGATCCCACGGCATGCCTAACGCACTTGGGAAATTTCACAAGCCCACTGTTGCGGCCAAGGGCACCCTGGGGAGGGAGCGTCCTGTTTGCTGCGAAGTGAGGTCGTCATGGAGCGGAAGGGCTGGCAAGATGTCTACGCACACTGTGTGTCTTTGCATGGTTGACCAAAACGCCACAAGATTCAAGTCAGGCACGGCAAAGAATCAAGAACCAGAGGAGCGCGGCGAGTGTTCCTGCATAAGCGAACGCGTTTCCGATCGTCGAAGGCTGTCGTACAATAAACGATGGACGACGAAAGGGACAGGAACACACATGTAAACTTGCACAACCTCGTGGACTTGGATTCAACGCTCGCCTCGAGTCCCACGCTTCGACAGGTGTATAACAGAAGACCGTAAAAAACGACATCGAACGTAAGGTTCAGTGCACATCGCGTCATCACGCTGGCAGGTTCAGCCGAGTCTGCATCTGGGTACGATGTCGAGGCTTGTCGAGGGTACCGTGATGAGGGGTATGTGCGACCATCGGCGTCCTGACGTTTCCTCGGAGGTGTCTGGACACCAAAGGTGAAAAATCGTCAGTGGATTCTCTCTCCATGCTCTCCGAGCCCATACCTCTTCGGTGAGCGTTTACCCCAACCCTGCATCTGCACCAACGAACGCATACATGGTGCTGACGATAGAAGGATGGGGATACAAACGAAGCTATAAAAAAAAAAAGGCCAGCAGATATATTCCGGGGATCGCATCGCAGCTGTCGCCAATATTTCGCCAATATCTACAGTATATCCCCATCATTAGTCAATCACGCGCGCAATAGAGGGACGAACCCCGTTTACGGTACCTAACTGACTATGACAGGCCATATATTCATTGGCGCTGCGAGGCTTGATTGCTGTCATCTGTGATCTCGGCGAGGACATGTATTAGAATGGATGACAACCATGCTTACCACGTTGCCCGGAACCAATACGCCTAGATGTCCGCACAACCATCATGATGGACGATACTTAGGCGACGACAGAAAAAATGAAAACCTACCGAAGAGTCCAGATGCAATAATGCCAGCAAACGTAGACAGCGCAAAACACTGGTCGTTGCCGCGATGCCAATGCAATCGATAAACTCGACAGGACGTCGGCCGGAATTCTTAGGTAAAGGCGGACCACGAGCTCTCCACGATAACAACGACACCGGATAGTCATACTCGTGTGGCTCGAAAGTGATACAGTACACAGGACGTGAAAGCAATAGAGATACAGTCCACCCCATCACTCGGTCATCGATGTGGGCGTTTTCCTTTCAAGCGCTACGACGGTATGCTCTGATGCTAGGACTCGCTATACCCTCTCTGTTTCGAATAAGCTGTCAAGTTTAAATGAAAAGAATACTGTTGGGGGGAGCAGTGTGGCGGGGGACAGTTCCTACCACATGTGGGTGTTTTACAAACGTAGCTCAGCGAAACGGACGCTCGGCGCGAGATCGAACCCATGTTTGCGTGAGCCGTGAGTGACCCGCCAGTCGTTAGTGCATCTGGAGCATAACGACCGGCGAATCACTCATGATCGATGCAAATCGGCTGACTTCTGACCCTATGGGCGGTGTCGGATGTCGAATGGAGCGTGGCGCTGCCACATCCCTGGTGGAATTGACCACCACTCCTGGGATGGTCATTTACGTTACTGCCTTACCGTTCCAGGAGTCTGGGACCGATGGTGGGATGGCAGCGTTTGGCCAACGAGTTGAACGTCTGCCGTCATGGGGCTTTGTCCCGCAGCAAACACGTTTTGATAACGATTCTTCTCACGGTTGTATGGTAATGTTTGGTTGTAGTGAGCAAGTTCAAAACCAGCCTCCTTCAAAAAACGTTAGTGGGAAAGAACTAAAAGCTTTTGGCTCGCTTTGCTCGACGATGATGGCGACGTTCGGATACGTCGAGGTCCCTGCCGACGCGATTTAGTTGGAACCATTACCAATCGAATCTGATGACAACAATTTTCTTTCGCTACTCCAGTCAGGTTGCACTGTGACCGTGACGCACACCTCAGGGCCTGGACCATATTGAGCAGATCTCGTCGTCCACCGTACGAAACAGAGGGAAAGAAGATTCCCCAGACTCTCGTCCGACTCTCTGGGTGGAAGTATGAGGCTGGAGAATCCGAATGCTGAACATTGCAGTGAAACTGTGCAGTGATGATTGGCGACGTCCGAGTGTACCTTTTGCCAATGGGCACACTATGATGCTCAGCGGGGAAGTGCTACGCGCTATATACTTGGTATGTTAGTTGTATTCCGGGTCATGTGCGCCCAAATTCGTGATCTGTTCTTCCGATGGGAGAAAGAGGCAAGTCAGGTTTCTCGCAATCCAGTTTCCGTCAAGTTGATGGACTCGAAGCCAGTCGCATCACGTAAGCTAACGATGGTGAACAACGGGAATGAGCGGCCCGGAGAGGAATCATACGCGTTGGTATAGTGACTACCTCCTCGACGACGAAGTGGGTTGACAGGCTCAGTGGGTCATCTTCTCCGTTTCGCATGTGTTTTACTTTTGGGTTGCCTAGGTATATCGATCCTCTTGTGGGTGTGACGCTGGTGCTAACCTACCTCGTCTCATCATCGATTCATCGTACGAGCTCATCTCGCCTCCTGAGCTCCCAGTGTACTGTGAAACGGCTTCGTCGCCTCGGTTTGTGCTGATGTCATTGCGATGAGTTGTCGCGTGTCGCTTGCGTGACCTGGCGAGTGGTGGAGATGGGTCGTCATCATCAAGTAAGGTGCGCTGATGATCATGGTTTTTGACTACTGTCGTCGGTTCCACTCTGTGGTAGCGGAGCCAGAACCGGGGTCTGCTGCTGATGCTTGGCAAGGCTCACGGAGGCGCTGTCCAGCCATGCCAGGTCAGTAGAATGATATGTACTTCGTAGCGAGGGCACGGCGTGCTCAGTCCGAGATGACAGACACTGTCAGAAGACTTGACAAAGACGATACACCTCTGAGGTCCATAACAATCACCCGATGGAGTTGTAAACGCAGAGCGGCTTGCACTATTGCACGCGCATCCCGCGTTTCGGTCGTTCTATTGCACACCATTAGCCACATGGAGATGTACTTGTTTTTTTGCCTCCGGCAACGCGATATACTGTACCATCTCAGTCGAACGAGACGACCCGATCCCCGGGGTCGGCTGCATAGACATCGGTCCAGTGCATCTGTTGGTGTTTGTGATTGACGGCATCCGGGCGTGTGACAGTTGTTCGATCCATGTTTCATCGTTGGTGTTCTCAATCGCCTGTAACGTCACTAGGAATGATATGTTCCTTGTGGTGACGCTATGGCATGCACAGTCAGAGGTGCGAGACTGGGTTTGTCCACGACCAAGTGAAGGTTTGATCAACTTTTCGACGAGGGTTCAAGTTGCCGAATTACATCCAGTCTTCGAAAAGGTTTTTTTTTTGTGGCACGTGCATATGGCGGGTGGCAAAAAATCCCGTTACACTAGGGTCGCGCAGCCGAGCCGAGAAACCCAGGAACCCCGAACAATACACGCAGTGGCAGGTGGCTGAACTGGCAGAGCTGTGGTGTATGTACACACCATCGCTCATTTTTCTACCTGGTTGGCGCGATGAAGCCGCCCAAGTCCTTCCCCCAAAACTCGAAGGATATGTGCTCGACGGTATGCTAGGATCTGCAACCGAGAGCGACATGACATTTGCAATAAAACCTCGGATCAGCTTCTCAGTGTACAACCGATCATATGAATGCCACGTCACAGGCGGGGCAAACTTTCCACGAATATGCACTCAGAATCGGCCCCTTTAATCGCAAGGTTCACTGCAAGATGGCACGGCGGAGTCGCTAAGGAAGACGCGCGTAACAAGCGTTATGCAATTGGGATGGTACACCAGATCTATCAAGCAATCGCATGCCACGTTCCATGTCTCTCAAATAGCCTCCTCCCTTGGTTATGACTGTGGGCCCCTCCCTCGCATTCTCTCCAGCTATTTCACTGTTTCCGTCCCACCAATGGTGGCTTTGGATTCTACGTATGTCCTTCCTCCCC